>JAIUZE010005629.1:0-14769 GCA_022085475.1 Heliosperma pusillum
CAATGGTGCAAGTGTAAGTGTCATTCCCTTAACTAGTGCTAAAAGAATTGGACTTGAAAGTTTAACCCACACTTCTATGACTCTACAACTAGCGGATAGGTCCGTTAAGCAACCTTTGGGTGTGCTTGAGGACGTACCCGTTAAAGTTGGCAAATTTTTGATCCCCACGGATTTCGTTGTCCTAGATATCCCGGAGGATAGCCACTCTCCCATCATCCTTGGTAGGCCCTTTTTGGCTACCGGAGGAGTCCTCATTGATGTGAGGGACGGGCGGCTAACCTTTAGGGTGGGAAACGAAACCCTTGAATTTAATCTTCCACATCGAGTGAAGGGACCAATGTTTCACAAAGCATGCTCGGTAGAAGTCATTGAAGAAGTGGTTGAGAAGGTGCATGAAGAGGAGAAGTATGAAGAAGAAGCTCTACAAGTGGCACTCCATGATGAGGAGATGGGAGATGACCACGAGGTAGATGATGAGCTAATGAAGAAGGTGGAGGGTCTTCTCCCTCCAAAGGTACAACTTAAGCCCTTACCTCCCTCACTTAAGTACTCTTTTTTAGGTGAGGGAGAGACTTATCCCGTTATCATTAATGCTAATTTGAGTAAAGGCCAAGAACTTGAACTTTTGAAAATTTTGAAAACTCATAGGGGCTCACTTGGCTATAGCATTGATGATATCAAAGGTTTAAGTCCTAATCTTTGCATGCATAGGATTGTCTTGGAGGAGGGTAGCAAACCTAAGGTAGATGGGCTACGTAGGTTGAACCCTAAGATGGCGGAAGTGGTTAAAAGTGAGGTTATGAAGTTGTTAGAGGCCGGGATTATCTACCAAATAACCGATAGTTCTTGGGTGAGCCCCGTCCATGTATTGCCCAAGAAAGGAGGGGTGACTATGGTGGAACAAGAGGATGGGACTCTCTTAGCTTCTAGACCCGTGACCGGGTGGCGGATGTGCATTGACTATCGCAAATTAAAGGCCGCCACCCTCAAAGACCACTACCCCATCCCCTTTATTGACCAAATGCTTGAAAGGTTGGCGGGGCATTCTTACTATTCATTTCTAGATGGTTATTCCGGGTTTTTCCAAATCCCCATACACCCGGAAGACCAAGAGAAGACCACATTCACTTGTCCCATAGGAGTTTATGCTTATAAGAGGATGCCCTTTGGGCTTTGTAATGCTCCGGGGACGTTCCAAAGATGTATGACGGCAATTTTTGCCGATTTTCTTGAGAAGAGTATGGAGGTCTTCATGGACGACTTTAGTGTCCATGGAGACTCATTGATCTTGGGCTATTGAATTTGTCTCATATTTTGCAAAGATGTGAGGAGCACAACCTCGTCCTCAATTGGGAGAAATGCCACTTTATGGTGGAGGAGGGGGTTGTGCTTGGTCACATCGTGTCTAAGAGAGGCATAGAAGTTGATATGGCTAAGGTTTCGGTGATAGAAAACTTGTCACCCCCTACTAATGTGAAGGGAGTGAGAAGCTTTCTAGTCCATGCGGGCTTTTACCGACGTTTCATCAAAGATTTTTCTAAAATTGCCAAGGCTTTAACTTCTCTTCTTCTCAAAGACACACCATTTGTATTTGATGAATTTTGCTTGAGTGCTTTTTGTAGGTTGAAGGAGGCCCTTGTGACGGCTCCCATAATCTGCTCACCGGATTGGAGCCTTCCCTTCGAAGTTATGTGTGACGCCTCCGATTATGCGGTCGGGGCGGTGCTTGGCCAAGTTGTGGACAAGAGGCACCATGTAATCTACTACCCAAGCAAAACTCTTGATCAAGCCCAAGTCAACTACTCTACGACGGAAAAGGAAATGCTAGCCATTGTTCATGCCGTGGAAAAGTTCCGGCAATACTTTGTTGGTTCTAAGGTTGTGGTATACTCGGATCACTCCGCTTTGAGACAATTGTTAGTGAAAAAAGATGCAAAGCCAAGGCTCTTGAGGTGGGTTCTTTTGCTTCAAGAGTTTGACTTGGAAATTAAAGACAAGGCGGGGTCGGAGAATGTTGTTGCCGACCACCTATCTAGATTGACTACCGAAGATCATGGGTTGAAGGATGAGAGTGGCCCGATCAATGAGTGGTTGAGAGAATATAGTTTGATGATGATAGGTGGTAAATCACCATGGTTTGCGGACTTGGCAAATTTGATTGTGAGCGGGTTTATTCCGGAGGAGTTGGATGCTAGAGCTAGGAGGAAGTTGAAGCATGACTCAAAACGCTATTTTTAGAATGACCCACATCTTTTTCGCAAGTGTGGTGATGGCATGTTTCGAAGATGTGTTCCTAGAGAAGAAGGCATGGAGATAGTCGATAGAATTCACAACTCGGCCTATGGGGGCCACCTTGGTACATCTCGCACCATTGCAAAGGTGTTACAAGGTGGTTTCTTTTGGCCATTTATGTTCAAGGATATCCACTACTTTGTCAAATCTTGTGATCGATGCCAAAGAACGGGGAATATAAGTCAAAGAAATGAGATGCCCCTTCAAAACATTCTTGAGATTGAGCTTTTTGATTGTTGGGGAGTTGATTTCATGGGACCATTCCCCACCTCTTGTGGGAATGAGTACATTTTGGTAGCGGTGGACTATGTGTCCAAGTGGATTGAAGCCGTTGCCACCCCAACAAATGATGCTAAGGTTGTTATCAAGCTCTTCAAAAACACTATCTTTCCGAGATTTGGGACCCCAAGGGTGGTGATTAGCGACGGGGGTTCGCACTTTATGAAGAGCACTTTCAAGATCTTGCTTTCTTCCCATGGTGTCACTCATAAGACCGCTCTTGCCTACCACCCTCAAACTAGTGGGCAAGTAGAGGTCTCAAACCGTCAAATAAAAGCTATCTTGGAGAAGACTACAAGCAAGGGTAGGAAGGATTGGTCTCAAAAGCTTCCGGATGTTCTATGGGCCCTTCGCACCGCCTTCAAAACTCCCCTCGGCACAACTCCCTACAAGCTTGTTTATGGAAAAGCTTGTCACTTGCCAATCGAGTTGGAGCACAAGGCATGGTGGGCCTTAAAGGAGATGAACTTTGATATTGATATGGCCGGAGAGCTACGATTTCTCCAAATGAATGAACTTGAAGAGTTAAGACTTGATGCCTACGAAAGCTCAAAGATCTACAAGGAGCAAACAAAGAAATGGCATGATGCCAAATTGGTTGATAAATATGTAAAAGTGGGTGACCAAGTCTTACTCTATAATTCTAGAGTCAAGTTGTTTCCGGGAAAGCTACGCTCTAGATGGTCGGGTCCTTTCAAAGTTATTGACATTTCACCACATGGAGCTTTTGAACTTTGGAGCGAAGAAGGTGGTAATTTCAAAGTCAATGGGCATCGAGTGAAAAGATATTTTGATGGCGATGAAAAAGGAACGGTGGAAGTACTCTTCCTTGGGGATCCTCTTCCCGAGGAGGAGTCTTGTTTGTAAACTCTTGTGAATTGATAGGTTTGGTGGAGTCCCTCAACAACCACCAATTTTTTGTATATAGCATGCATATTAGGAATAGTTGTGAAGATTTGGTTTTGTGTACTCGGGTATTTCGTCTTTGGAAGAAGTCTTAGGTAGTTTTGAAACATTTGTAGTCGGGTTTGGATCAAAACCGTATCATTAGGAATATGTTGGTAGGGTCGAGTTTGTTGGTGACTTGGGTTTCTTTGGGGATTTGTTGTGAATTTGAAGACGAGGTGAAGACGAGAAGAAGTGCTCCAGGCCGGTCGACCGGCAGCCGGGGTGCCGACCGGCCCAGAGCACTCCAGAAGGTGAATTTTGAAGTTTGAAAATTGAACTGCAGGTATTCCAGGCCGGTCGACCGGCAGCCGGTGTGCCGACCGGCCCGGAGCGCATTATCATTGAAGTCGAGTTTTTGCAAATTTTTGGCCTGTTTTCTGCGTCGGTCAACCGGCGGCCGGTCTGACGACCGGCCCAGAGCTCATTGTAATTGAAATTTCGAACTTTGTTATTTTTGAGCCGTGTTCCTGGCCGGGTGACCGGCGGCCGGTGTGGCGACCGGCCAGAAGCACCTGAACACGCAAAATTCCAAAAAATCGAAAAAATCAAAAAATTGGCTTGTGGTCCAGGCCGGTGGACCGGCGGCCGGTGCCTGGACCGGCCCAGACTTCACCCGTAGCATAATATCACTCGTGAAACCCTTATTTCTTCTCATTTTCTTCATTCTTCTTTCCTTCTTTCTCTTCCTTCCTTCAAACCCACAAATAATCCCCACAAAAACCCCACAAAAACTCACAAAAACTCACAAAAACAACCCCAAAACTCAACCAATCCCACATTCAACCCACTAATTAACCCACAACTTCACCCAAATTCATCCCAAAACTCAAACACCCCAATTTTTTCCCAATTTTTCCCTCTTTCAATTGACTAATACGAAAATCACCATGGCTCAACAACCACCTCGGAAAAGAACAAGGGCTCAACTTGAGGCGGAGTTGGAGGCTAGGCTCCAGCAAGTGACGGCGGGAATGGGTCCGGATAACGATTTTCCGGATATCGTCTTCGTAAGCGAAATCGCGAGAGGTAAATTTCAATGTTTAAAGCGCAGACCTCTTCCCCACTCCCGTTTTATTTGTCGGAATACTATGCGAAACCTCGGCCTTGATACGGTCACTCTTGAGCTTTTCAAAGGGTTGGGGATGGGGGAACTCTACGGTCAGCACTTCCGTACTTACCCCCGTCTTACTTGGGAGTTTTTAGTTCCTTTAGTCATGAGAAGGATAGGAATACGGGTATGGTCAAAATGGTATCTTTCCGCCTCTTGAATATTGCCTTTAGCATTCCCCTTGAGAAATTTTGTAAGGTTTTAGGGGTCAAATTTCATAAGTCATACAAAGTCCCCGAAAACTTTAATGTGAATGATGTTTGGACTGCTATCTCGGGAATGGAATTTGCGAAGGGAACTAAGAGGCCGGCAAATGCTTGCCACAATGCCCCTATTAGGTTTTGGCATAGGTTTATGGGTTGGACGTTGTTTGGGAGAGAGGAGTGTCATAATTTTAGGGCCGATGAGCTTTCGATTTTGGCGGCTTACTTGTTCCAAAAGCCAAATAAATTTGGAGTCAACATTGGTCACCATGTCGTTATCCACTTCCAGAAAATCTCCAATGACCCATTTAGCCCGACCGGAATCCATATAGGGGGGATTGTTACCAAGATTGCCCATGTCCTATGTAGAGATGCTCTAGATGAGCGTAATTTGAGGTGTTTAGGGGGATGCTCATTGTTGACGGAGGATTACATTTCAAAGAAGCTTGAGTGGGTAGTAAAGAGAGTTGAGGACGGGAAGACATATTGGAGGGTTCGAGGGGTCAATTCTATTCCCCTCCCGAATGGTGCGGCTATGAAAGTGGTTCCTGATAGCGCGCACTATCTCCTTCCCCTAGTGGAGGAGAACCCTCCACCACCACCTGAGGAAACCCCGGAAGATCCTTTAGCTCCAATTACCGCATTTAGGCGAGATCCTACTGCCCCCGTCACTACATATAGGAGAGAGGAGCAGGGCCCCACTTCCACCACCTTGCCTTATTTGAACCCCTTCTATCATCAGCAGCAGTGGCGCCCTTGGCCCAATTCATCCCAACCCGAGGCATCCACTTCCACCACTCCCAGTTACCCACCTTTGGATCCTTCCTTGATCCAGTTCATGGCCGATATGACTTTGGCCTCCGAGGCAGCAGCTACGGAGAGAGAGGCAGCGGCTAGGGAAAGAGAGGCGGCAGCTAAGTGGCGTGAGGAGGAAGCTCGGGATAGAGCTCTTTTGTCGCAGCGGATGGACAGGATGTATTATGACTTGGCTCTTGGCCAATACCCTTCTTACGATAATTGGTGTAGGGAGGGGTATAGGGAGCCAGTTGGCCCGCATCCGTCCTATTTCATGTGGCCAGAGGGCGGGTATGATCAGGGCTCTAGGGTGTTTGGTGATTTCAATATTCAGCATGACTATTATTCTTCTGCGCCGGTTTGTGCTCAGCCGGTAGTTGATGAGGAGGAGGTGGACCCAGAGATTGGGGCACAGAATGCCGAGTGGTTTAACAGTATGGGTCCCCGGTTCGAGATTGTGGAGGGTGGCGGCTCTGGTTCGGGAGCCAGGGATGTAGATGCGTCTTCTGCAGAGGCCACTCTTGGCCAATTTGATACTACATCCTCTGATTTCACTGGATACTCCTGAGGCCGGAAACCCATGAGTATGATCCCTTTTAATCCAAATCTTCATCATATTTATATTTTTGCATGCATTTAGATAGTTGTATTATATCTTAGTTTAGTTATCCATTTAGTTGCATCCATTTAAGCTTGCATTAGAATTTAATTTTGTAACATATCGTCACATATTAGCCTTGCATCCATATAGCGTAGTTGCATTTTGTTTGGTGTCATTTTTAGACTTTCCCGTGGTTGGTACCCCCATGAGGGGCGTGCATTTATGCATTTTACCGCCACGACGAGACTCCGATATGGCACACTAGACTTTCCTGTGGGAGGTACCCCCATGAGGGGCTTGCATTTATGCACCTTACCACCGCAGCGAGACTCTAGATTAGCATATAGTGTAGTTCATGCATTTACTTAGAGCTAACCCTCTTGTATATATTGTTCATATTGTGATTACTCTTCAAAAATCAAAAACCCCAAAAACAAGTTTTTATTTTTCAAAATATTTAAAAACCCAAAAACATGTTATTTGTTTTGAATTCACCCCTCACACCATGTAAATACCAAGTGTGGGGAGGGAATTCCCAAAAATTGAAAAACCCAAAAAGATTGTTTTGTTTTTCCTTTTCTTTTTTCTCTCCTTCCATATTTGAGTCACTTACTCGGGGACGAGTAAGACTTAAGTGTGGGGAGGATTTTATTTCTTTTGTATATATCGTTGATTTTTGAAAAAAAAAAAAAAGTTGAAAAATGCCTAAAAATCGAAAAATTTGAAAATTTTCCAAAAAATATATGTTTAGATTAGTTTGTATATAGTTTATTTTGTATATATTGCCGTGTGTTTCTTTTTATCTCCATCCATAGGTGCGCCCCACATCATATGAGGCACGAAAAAGGGAAAATGAAGACGCGTTGGTGAGATCTTTCCTATTTCTCTTCTCCCTTATCTCCTTTCCTTCTTACTTGAGGACGGGATGTGTTGATGACGATGGTGTGAATTTTGTTGATTGGCGTGTGTGCCACTGGTGTGCTGTTAGGAGATAGCATTAGCTTATGTGTCATATAGTCGGTTAGAGCATGTGCATTTAAGTTGTATATATGCTAGATTGCATCATGGCATATAGTTGCATTTAGAAAAATGTTTTAATAATTGTCTTTTTGGAAAACTTGTTGAATGTGCATAGTCCCTTTTTGCTACTTTTTTTATTCATAAAGTGTTCATCTTAATCGTGGAATTTTAGACGCCCTGGGTTGTGCATTTTTAGTAAGTTTTAACCCGTCTACTATTGCCGAGTCACGAGTTTGCGCTTATTCCACCTCGACAACCTCGATTGATGTGAATATTTCCGATGGTAGAAAGTATTCTTAGGTGACCGTTCTTGCTATGCAACCAACCATGATTCATTGTTCTTCCACTTTTGCTCAAAAAAGGAAACAAATCAAACAAGCTGAAAATATTGAGTCAATTATCATCTTTTCTTGTTTTCGTCGAGGAAGTGCAAAACGGAACTTCTAAGGATTCTAGTGGGCCCATATCTAGGCCCCCTTTCGATGCCACTACGGTGGGGATACCCCTATTGTTGGTTCCGACCGCATGTCCTTGACGGAAACCGTGTGCTTTCATGCCAAAAATTGCAAATCAAAATGAAACTCAAAAAGAAAGAAAAAGAAAAAAAAAGAAAAAAAAAAGAAAAGTGTTGAAATGAAAGTTTTGCAAGCAATTAGACTCAAATATCATTTTCCTTTTATCCTTCTTGAATCAATTGCCCTTGAGTTGCATAGTGAGACGGGACGATCCTTGTGTCTCATTTATTTGAGAAACGTGAATTCCATATGCTATTGTGCTTAATAACGTTACGAGGATTTCATTTCCATCTTCCATTTCATCGCTTTTGACCAAGCAAATAGTAGACGGGGTTCAAAATTCTCATTAGACTTGCACCGCTAGGAGGCGAATATTTTTTCATGCTTTATGATACTAGTGGCTTATAAGAATCATGCATTATTTAGACGGTTTTCCTCTTAGATATTTCAGTCACATGGATGAGGCATATGATTTTTCTTTTGTTAGATGCATCTTTGTCGTGTTCTTACGTGCTTATCATTTGGATGTGTGGCGATTTTGAGCAAGCCCCTACTTGCCTTGCAAGGAGGTACTCTACCTCATGAGTATCTCGTTGTGAGTTTAAGGGACGGAGGAGGCCCGTTAATTACCTACCGTCGGATATTATTAGTAGTTTAGGTAGTAGCCTTAGTATTGGTGTAGTGTTGAATAAGGGTACTTATGGGTCTCGAATCTTGTTTACTTACTCGAGGACGAGTAAGTCTTAAGTGTGGGGAATTTTGATAAGCATTTAATTAGTCACATTTTTCCCTCATTTTCGTCCCCATTTTGGTCCGTTTACACGGATTTGCGTGCCCTTGATTGCATTTGCTTCCCGATTTCCCGTGCTATGAATGTCGATCTTAATTTGTAGGAATTAAGGCGGAAATGAAGAAATCGGAGCATAAATGTCTTGCATGAGTCGGGATTCGAAGATGAGGTGAAGAAGTGAAGAAATGGGTCATCAGGTGGTGCAGGCCGGTCATCTGACCGGCGGCCGGTCCACCGGCCTAGACCTCAACCCCACAACTGAAAAAGTTGAGAAAGAGAAGAAATGGTGCTCCAGGCCGGTGGGGGACCGGCGGCCGGTCGATCGGCCGGGACCCCATTCTCCATACTTAGAAGATTTTTGAAGAATTTGAAGACGAGGTTTCTGAAGTCACTGATGTGCCCCAGGCCGGTCAGAGGCCCGGCGGCCGGTCGACCGGCCAGGAACGCAACATCGCAAAATCCGCCTTCTCTTCTAATTTCTTTCTTAATTTTGGAGAGACCTATATATACCCTTCCCCTAATGTTTTGTAAGCAGTTTTTTTACATTCCTCTTAGCACAAAACCCTAGATAATTTGTAACCTAAATTAGTCCTAATTACTCTCCTAATCATTCGCTAATCAAGCTTAGTTTCTCATTTCAAGTTGTTAGATCTAGTCTTTCATTTCAGTTTTGGGTTTGTATTGAGGATTCTAAGGGTGAAGACATTCTCCCTCTTCATTAATACAAGCTTGTTGGTATTAAATTTCTCATCTTTTAGTTATTTATGCAATTTAATTACATTTCTAGTTTATTGTTCATCTTTTGATTGTTATTATTATTCATCTCATAGCATAATGTTTATTGAACTCCTCCTTCCCTTTACTTGTTTGATTCCCCTTAGTATGTGTGAGTAGTTCTCCTCTAGGGTTTAGGGGGAGCCTAAGGGAGGATTATGTGGGGTATTAGGTTGGTTAATTAGTAAGTTTGTGGTAAATAATTTGGGTATTGCTCATATGAACACCAAGTGTTTGATGAAATGTGTGAACGAAAGTTGCCCATTTTATCAAGCATGGTTTGATTATTTCTTAAGCGACGGTGGTAGAAATGATTAGACTAATGTTTATATGGGTGATTTGAGACAAATGCGATGGCTTTGTTGATGATTATCGATTGTTGAGACATTAGCAATTGATTTTACTCGAATTACTTACCCATTTGCTAATTACCCGACTAGCCCATTAATCCCCCTAAGGTGAACCCTTCACCTTAGTCTTTCCCTTAATTGTTTTCATCTTTATTACTTAGCGATTACTTGTTTTTCCTTGTTTTTAGTTAATCTTCCAACCAATCTTTTATTAGGCTAGAATAGGATTCATGCAAACTTGTAGTTGACCCCCTCCATCCTTGTGGTTCGACCCCGACTTCCGCTATCGCATTAGTTGGGATTTACAAATTGTTTTGCTTGAACGGTACGCGACAAACCGTTCATCACACGACATAATTTGGTGTTGTCAAATACCCCCACACTTGGACTTTTACTCGTCCCGAGTAAAACTCGAGATTAGCAAGGCAAACACAAGTCCAAACATAGCATGCGAAGGCAATGACCTCTCTTCCCTCACCACTACCTTCTTATGTCTCCCTCAAAACACAACCACCTATTAAAACAAAAAAAATGACTCAAGGTTGTTTTAACACTCTTCCCTTACCTCTTCCTACTTATAACTCCCTCTTAACAAGACTCGACACACCACCAACTCCGACTCAATTCACATAATTCCTCCCTTCTTATAGCTCCCAAGAATGTAGTATGACCATCTTTGCCTTATCCCAAGGCATAGCGAGATGGCCTTCATCACCAAACTCCATGCAACTCCACTACTTATACCACCCCCTTATTACTCCACTAGTGTAATGCATGGCTACTTGGTTGGCCCCAAACTACACAATTTGCACAACCAAGCAACCACCAATAGAAATCCACCAATTTGGAACCAAATTTGTGACTCAAAATAAAAATAAAAGAAGTCCTAAGCAAGCCTCCTTCCAATTCCCTCCTTATCACTCCCTTCTTATGCCTCGAAAATCCTCATCATAGAAAGTATTATGCTCAAATTGTTTTTCATTTTTCCATTTTTTTTTCTTGAAAATCCCTCATTTTGTCTAAGGTGCCCTTTCGGGTTTTCACCTTAGCTTTTCCTTTCCTCTCATTGGTGGCTCGCAACTCGATTCTTCATTTTGCCCGGAATGCCCTTTCGAGTTTTCATTCCGTCCTCGGCCACCTTCCCAATTTTGCCTAGGTGCCCACCCTTGTGGGTTTTCACCTAGCCGGGATTTTCAATTTTTTTTTTTTTTTTTTCTTCAAAATAAAGACAAATAAAATACAATGCATCAAAAACAAACTAACTATGTACAATCTTCTCCCCCACACTTAGAACATACAATGTCCTCATTGTAGGAGAAAAGAAAAAGGTTACCTCATCAATTGTCGAAATGAGAAGAACCCGAGGCACCTCCTCGGTTTCTCCTCCTTTCCCTTGCTTCTCTAATCCTTCTCCTTCGTTCCATGCCTTCATCAAGGACCTCTTGAGTGCATGGAGTTGGGTAGCCCGGGTTTTGTTGGATGGACATTCCAAAGAGTGAGCTAGCCAAGCCGTAGACGTCCTCTTGTGCCACCACATCTTCATAGGAGTCTTGAGGATAGGTGTAGTGGCGCTCATTTTGAACGTTAAAATGGCTCGTAGCTTGCTCCCTCTAAGCATTTTGGGTGGTCCACATTTCATTTTGTTCCCGCCACCTTTGATCTTGTTGCTCTCTCCAAAGGCGGGCTTCCTCTTGCCCTTCTACCATCCTCCTCCATTCCTCTCTTTGAGCCCTCTCGGCCTGCCCTCTCAATCTCTCTCTCTCTCCTCCACCACCTCGTGCCAATCATCCAATGTCTCAAGCCTACTTCCTTGTTGTTGTTGCCATGTGTTTGCATCGTCCACCGTCCCACTAATATGCTTCAAAACGTCGTTGGTGCTAGCAAAATAGTTAGCCATTTGTTGTTGCCATGGCTCCACGGGTATGATAGAACGACCCTCCGCATCAAACATGGGGGTGTCAGTATCTTGGTGGCTTTGGAATGATGATTGGAAATGGAAAGGTGGTGGTGGTGGTGGTTGTTGTTGTTGTTGTTGATAATTTGTGGGTTGGAAAGGTCCTTGCTCAATGGCGAGGATCTTGGTCTCCTCGCTCACCCGCTCACTTCCCTCACCTCCCTCTCTCCTTACCCTCCTTCTTTGCCTCAAAGGCACTTCCTCTACCTCCGCTTCCTCATCACTCTCCCCCAAACTCTCCTCCCTAGGACATAAAAAATGCAACGTTGTGGGTCCCCTAGGCAAGGGGTTGTTTTGAGGTCGAGGCATCTTCATGTAACCAAGCCCGTCACTCCCCAACCAAAACCCTTTCAAGGGTTGCTCTTTGCTAGTTTTGAACATATGAACTTCCTCGAGCCCAAGTCGGTTGTATCTCGTCAATCCCCTACAAAGGTTCACCTCTTGCTCATCACCAATGCCCCCCTCATAATGCCTCACCAAGAATGAAATCACCCCCCTAGATGGATGCTTGCTTTGGAAGATTTTTGCCTATGTTTAATGCAAACCCTCAAAAACAAATCGGCCCAATCCAGGATCCCTACCCCCTCCGGAAGCATAGTCCACAAACATAGCCGGATGCTCTCCGGCACTTTGGTGGGTTCTCCAGCGGAGTTGAAAATGGTGATAAGGAATCTTGTGATTAGGCGGAGTATGGGGTGGGTGATGGCTGAAAGTTTGGCATCTTTAGATGGGCCGTGGTAATTTGTAATGTTAACCCACATTGTGTGCATTCTTCCCTTGGGGCACCTAATGTCTTCGGGTTGTTTGGTGATTTTCAGGATTTGACGGATTTTGGAAGTGGGGGCATTATGCCAAGTTTGGTTCAAACGGAATCGGTAGGCTTTCTCCTCACCTTCGGGCACATCCAACTCCGACAAGGTTGCTAGAAACTCGTATGCGAAACTCCTATAGGTGTGATCCCAGGAGTCCGGCTCGAGATAAGCCTCTAGCCCTACTTTAGCTAGCATGTCCCTTGTGAAGTCGAACATGCCTAAGGCATGGAGGGTGTTTGGGCAAAAGAATTTGGTGGCTACGAGAGGTTGTGTGTTTAGCTTATCCCAAATTTTCTTATATTGAGCCTGCAACCTTTCATAGCCCATGAACACCGCTTCCACCTCGGTGTCGGGCTCACTCACCGCGGCCCTCTTATTTTTCCCTTTGCCAAACAATTTGGAGATCTTGGGTGCCATTTCTGTAAAATTTAACAAGCAACACACTACAACAAACAACAAGCAATCACTCGAAAGATTTTTCACTCAAGCAATTCAACAAACACTTGGTGTGCAACAATTTCTACACCTCAAGAACTAAGTGTTTGTTGAATTTCTTTACCTCACTCAGAAAATTTTGTCCAATCCTAACTACACAATCAATCAAGGGCAAAGGGGAAACTCAACCTAAGACTAATTCTAGCCTAATTCGAGCAAAAACTTGAATAACAATGGAAAAGTTGAGTATGAAGTTATACCTTTGCTATTCCACAAGATTCAAGCTCCTTGATGATTAGAATAGGCAGGGAATCCGACAAACAACCTTAAAAACCCAAAGAAAGTTCCTAAAAACGAATTTGAGGAAAAAAAATCTAGGTTTTCAAAACGGATTTTCTGAGATTGTGAGTGATTGAGATTGATTTTGGGGTTATTGAAGGTAGAATAATGATTAGGAAGAAGAATTGGATTGATTTTGATGAAGTTTTGAAGGATTGGGGTTGGGTTTGGGGTATTTTTCGTGAAAAATGAAGAAGGAACCTAGGTTGTGATTGTATGAAGAACACGGGCTAAAGAAAGAACAAATGCTGAAAAACTGCATTCGACGCAGGCTGCGTCCTACGACGCAGGCTGCGTCCTGCACTGCCGGTTCTTCTTGCCTTTTTGCACTTAGCCAAAATTTGGCTAAGTGTTCCAAACACCTCCATACTTGCATTTTCACTCCAATAGTCCATGATAACCTCCAATATCCAAATTCCATCGATTCCCGAACTTTTTATCCGTGGCACGCATCCCGAGGCAGCCGAAAACTCGCAAAACTTCACAAAACCGTTAGTAACTTCAAAAAATTTTGTTTGATGCAATGTCTAACTAATTGAAAATAACTCAAATGCTAAGAATTAACAATGAAACTTCAAAGAAATATTCACAAGGATAGAGTATGTACACGGTTTGCCGTTTATTTAGAGTCGATGGCTCGACTTAGCTATTTCAAGCTTTTCAACTTTGATAGACCGGGTCTTCAAGCAAGACCTCCTCTTCCCCTTCCCGGGCACATCCTTAGAAGTAGTGCTTGAGACGGTGGCCATTCACTTTGAGGAGCTTTCCATCCCCGGGCCCCTCCACTTCAATAGCCCCATGAGTAAACACTTTCTTGACGGTGTAAGGTCCAAACCATCTTGACCTCAACTTGCCCGGAAAGAGCTTAAACCGGTTTTGGAACACAAGAACTTTATCACCCTCCTTGAAAACCCGACGGTTTATCATCCCATCATGCCATCTCCTTGTTTTCTCCTTGTAGATGGAGGATTTCTCATACGCATCTTGGCGAATTTCCTCAAGTTCTTGTAATTGAAGCTTTCGGTGCATACCGCTCTCATCTTGGTTTTGGTTGAAAGATTTGATAGCCCAATAGGCTTTGTGCTCAACCTCCACGGGAAGGTGGCAAGCCTTACCATAGATGAGACGGAATGGGGACATGCCAATGGGGGTTTTAAAAGCGGTCCTATATGCCCACAACGCATCAACTAGCCTCTTGCTCCAATCCTTTCTATCCGGATTAACCGTCTTTTCATGGATTCCTTTTATTTCACGGTTGGAGAGTTCGGCTTGCCCGTTTGTTTGTGGGTGGTAGGCCGTGGAAATTTTATGATTCACCCCATACCTCTTGAGAAGGCCTCCAATCACCTTGTTGCAAAAATGGGTACCCCTATCACTAATGATAGCCCTTGGAAAGCCAAACCGGGAGAATATGTTCTCTTGAATGAAAATGGCTACTACCTTGGCATCATCGGTGCGGGTAGGAATTGCTTCAACCTATTTTGACACATAATCTACCGCCAAGAGGATGTATAAATAACCACCGGAATTTGGGAAGGGGCCCATAAAGTCAAT
>JAIUZE010005630.1:0-56664 GCA_022085475.1 Heliosperma pusillum
ATTCCCGTTTTTTAAGTCGCATTTGACTTTTCTTGATTTTAAGTAGTCTTTGACTTTTCTTGACTTTTAAAGTTCGTCATTAATTTTCTTGACTTACGTCGTCATTAATTTGTCTTGACTTTTAAGTCATCATGACTTTTCTTGATTGTAAGTCGACTGTGACTTTCGTTGACTTTTCCCGACTCGCCTAGTAATTTTGAAGACCGAAATTTTATTTAAAAAAATAATATTTTTAATTTATTTTTATTATGATTTATTAGGATTTATGCTAATTTAATATAATTATTTTGAATTTATTCGGAATTAAAGAATAACTTTTATGATTTAACCTCAAACGTCATTTAACTATTCCCGGGTCAACTTAAGTCCCGAAACCCGACTTTGACATGAGTCATACGCCCCATGTCACTTTTTTCCACTCATATTAGATCTTTTAATTAATATGATTAAACTAATAAAAATATCTAAGATATTTGTAACTTTATCGGTCTGTCAACTTAAACTCCGCAAATCGCGTAAAAACAGACCCGATTCCTCCCCATTTCACACGTCTCTTTTTCCCCTCTTAAGCCTTGATATTTTCTTTCTTTTCATTACTCACCAACAACTTTTCATTTTACAATCAATCAAATTAAGATCTAATTAATCGTTCTTCATCGTTCTTCATTCGTTCTTCGTCGTTCTTCATTTGTTCTTCGTCGTTCTTTAGCAAAATCATCATAAAACCTTCATTTCTTAATTAAATCCGTCCTAACTTATATTTCTAGAATCTCCTATTCGCTCTCCATCTTCAAGTACGGTTTAATTTCAAATCCGACAAAATCGTTTTCAACATTTAATTATGGAAAATCAAGTTTAAGTTCTAATAATGTTTTTCTTGTCATTTCTTATAGGGGAAGATTTTGAAGACGAGTTTGGAGCCTCGTATATTTTGGGTGAAGATTAGTAGGAGGGTTTCTTATTTTATACTTCTTATTTTGGTGCTAATTGATCTTGCTAGCTAAGGTAACGATTCCGAGTTACTCGACGAATATATGTTACATAGCTTTTGTTTCTTTTGTTTTCGGTTCATACTTTTAGTTTTTGTTCATGTTGTTGTTATTTATGGATTTTTGGTAGTATCATGATAAGTAGTTGTTTTTATCATGTTGTATGAATTTATAATAAGTTTAGTGTTCTTGACATATTTTTATGATTTGTCATAATCATGATTTTTGGTATGATTGATGGTTGAATTGGATGTTTAAAAATGGATGTTGTTAATTAAAACATGTTAGAATTTATTTGGAATTGGGGTTGTTTGAACCGTGGGAAAATGGCTGGAAACCGGACCCAAACCAGGCCGGTTCAGGCCGGTTCACGCCCGGTCCAGGCCGGTCTGGGTTGGCCATGGTGGGTCCGGGTTTTGGTCTTTGAGTTTTGTCGATGTTTGATTGTTTTGTTGTTGTTTTGACGGGTTTTAAATATGTTATGCATGCGGGAAAATATTAGGAAACGATTTTAGTAAAATCGACAAAACAGCCCAAAACAGGCCCAAACCAGGCCGTGGGCCCAGTCCAGGCCCGTGTCAAGTCGGCCCAAATCAGCCCGTGGGTCCCTTTCCTTAGACTTGTGACGGTTTTTGAGTTATCGTTATTTTTATCGTGTTTTGTAATATTTAGCAAGTGGGAAATTTTAATAAGTAAATTATTTAATTAAAAGTCTTTTTCATAAAATTATTATTTCTCACATGTTAGAAATTATAAGACGAGATCATAGTTTAAAGTGATATCTTTTAAGTCAAGCGGGTTTTGTATGATGTTAATTATTTTCACATGTTAGAAGTTGGAAGAAATAACATGAATTGAATATGATGATTCTTGTTCACGCCGAGATGACTAAGACTCTGTTTCTAGCCGGTTTGACCAAACGGGTTTGGTCAAACTACGATCTAGTCAGCCCCGTTTTGACTGATGACCCGTCGCGGGACTCGGGTCGGGGATTTGTCTTCAGGTAAGGTTTTATTTTAATGAATGAAGGAATAAGCCTTAGTAGATATGAGGCGATATGATATTTGAATATGATTTGTATGCAATTAGTCACATGATAGGAAGTTTTTCCGTGACTGTTTTATTATATGGTTGGTGTCGTGTTGACTAAGTACCCATAGAGAATTATGAGTATATGGCGTCTTGACCATTCTACTTCTAAATGAGTATCTTGGACCATGACATCGATAGGCCGTACTATCTTTAACGAGTATATGTTCACCACTGATAGCGTTTGTGTCACTGGCCTGGGCCTTTTGAGACCAAGCCGGGGGCATGGCATCCTAAGAGTTCCGCTTTGGGAAGGGAGCCAGCTTAAGTACTAGCCATCTCTGCTTAGGGGGTCGCCTAGTAGAGTTTCTCATGTACGGTTATGTAATGAGACAGGGAATGGGTTAGCTGTTGTCGCTAGGTCTGATCAGTCTAGTGCTAGGATGTTTTCCTACCTTGTGGTATAGACTCGAGTTACAGATGATCTATTGCCATCCTGGACACTTATGTAGTTTGTAGACGTATTGGTCTTTCATGTTGTATGATTCTATGAGTTTTAGAAGGTGAGATGCAAGCCGGCTAAGATTGATAGAGTTTGGATTACCGATTGTTAACTGATTCACATGATTACGTGTTGATTAGGGTTTGAGTGTATCACGGCCATGTTTCTGAGAGGAACCTCTGAGCTAGCATACCAGCTTCCCTACCTTGAGTTATAGTTTATTATCGGTTTCACATGATAGCTTTCACATGCTAGGTTATTTGTTAGTTATCTGTTTCATAACATGAAAAGCATATCATATATGTTAAAGTTTTGTACTGTCCATATATATTGCTTTTATGTTATTCATGTTTTATTAAACTTGACATTTCGTGGCTGGGAGAACTCGGAGTTACTCCCCACTGACTGTGGCTTCCGTGTTTATATATAATGCGGTCGAACAGGTGGTGATGCATACTTTGGGTACATTGACGAGCTAGCGAGCGAAGTATTTACCTTGGACCTATATTCGGTTCTTAGATTGTATATTATTATACACTCTTTTATTCCGTTAGTTTTCATACGGGAGATATGTCTCCCGTCTTGTATAATTCTTATGTATAATATAAATTTTCTTTTGTAATGAACCTTTTTATTTATGACACCCTTCGTTATGTATTTAAATTATTTTTTTTTTCTTTCCGCAAATTTGAGGGTGTCACAATACCGATCGGCATAGCTTGATACCGATCGCCGTTTTCCTTGTTTTTGCCCTAATTCAGGTTCTGATTCGGTTTTATTTCGTTTTCTGTCATTTTCGCATTTAGTTATTTCGTTCGTTTATTGTTTCCACATCGCTTTGCTATGATGTCTTATGCTAATACAGTAGTTCATATGCTTAGATCTATTTCACCTATGAGTAGCTAAATTCCACACTAGGGTTAGGGACGAATCGATATTGATTAGGGCATTGACTTGTTGATTAAACTGTTTTGCATAGCCTCTTTGTTTGTTTCATCGCGTTAGTTGATAGTGACGACTCTTGACTCACGCCGTAGTATAAGCCTATTGAGACCGACCAAGTAATATAGGCATAGACGACCAAACTCAAATAGGTGGTGGCTGTCGAGACCTACAAAGTAACATAGTTTACCACCCGAGACTTATACATTACTTTGACACCCATTTCCCGAGTCAACATTGATAGTCCCGTCATACCCTAGTTTCATTCTCTATTGAACTTACATTTCCTTTCATTTAGTATTTGTTAGTTATTAAGCTTGACCTTTTGTTTATCATTTAGATTTTGTTTCTCTCTAAACTCAACCCCTCAAAACTGTAAACACCATAGAATTGAACACTAGACACCCTACATCCGTTTAAACAATAGTCCTCCCTGTGAATTCGACACCCGACTTACCACTAGCTTCATTAGCTAGTATTGTTGGCTTATAAATATTGTTTGATAGCAGTCCCGACGACAAACTGCACATCAAAATGGCGCCGTTGCCGGGGAGGCAATAGTTTCAAATTGATTTTTAGGGTCTTTAGGTTCAGTTTTACCTCTACACCGATCGGCAGACTCACTCCACCGATCGGTGCCCTTGCTTTCTGACTGTTTTATCTAAGTTTTTATGCACAGGAGACGTTCTGGGATCCTACTTACATTCGATCCTGAACCAGAAAGGACACTGCGCAAGAATCAAAGACTTGCAGAGACTATTAGTGAGCAATGGTCATCATCTTCATCATCACCCGCATCCACACCACCTACATCACCACCAAGAAGGACCATGCCGAAGCTTTCGGATGAAGGTCTGCCTACGGCTGCTCAAGTTCCAACTGGGACTCTCAATCCGAACCTCACAGCTACCAAGTTCAAAATAGATCCATCATTTTACAACTTGGTTCGAAAAGAGCAATTCGGAGGAGGGATGAATGAAGACCCGGCTAGTCACATCAACAAATTTTGCGACTTGTGCGCAATGATTATCGATGAGGGTGTGACCCAAGACCAAATAAAACGAATGATGTTCCCGCATTCTTTGAAGGACAAGGCTTCATCTTGGCTGCAAACTCTTAGTGTGACAGAGAGCAACGCGTGGGATACACTTGTGCTAGCTTTCTACAGGAAATTCTTCCCTCCGGAGCGTACCGCTAACCTTAGGATGCAAATCACTGGGTTCAGACAAAAGGTGAATGAGTCTCTATATGACGCATGGGAAAGATTCAAGGGCCTAGAAAGGCAATGCCCTCATCATGGGTTTACTAAGGGGTACATCGCCATGACTTTCTACAACTCCCTCAATACAGACTCAAGGAGGATATTAGACTCCGCAGCAAATGGGAGGTTTGACTCGGTGGAGGTTGATGAAGCTAGGAATGTGATTGAGCAAATGGCTAATCATAGCATATCGTATGTACAATCATCCTACACTAGTGTTGCAGCAGTGAGTGGTGAGACATTTTTCCAGGATAGCGTGACATCACAAATTGCAGATTTGACAGCACAGCTAGCAAGTCTGAAGATGGACAACACTCACCGATCGGCACACCCCTCCCACCGATCGGTGGAGTGCAGTCCTCGCCATTGCCTATGATCTGTAATGCATGTGGGTTATATGGGCACACGATCTACACATGTCAGGGCACTCAAGAGCAGGTTGCTGCATTCCATAACTATCAGCAAAGCTCTCCTTATGGTCAGAGCTTTCAACAACCCTACAAGCAACCATATCAAGCTATGTTTCATCAAGGCCCTCCACCAGGCAATACAAGCACCTCTAGTTCAGCCTATCAACATCCAAACAAGGCTGCATCCACATCGTCACCACAACCTTACAAGTCACCCACTTTTACCGACATGAATGATCTACGAAGCATGTTGCAAGGGGTTCTGAAAAGCCAAGAGCACCTTATTGCTCAAGTGGCTCAAGTGGCTAAAAGTGACCAATAAAAGTCTAGCGCCATCAAGAATTTGGAGATTCAAATAGCCCAGCTGGCCGCCTCGCAAGCTCAAAGGCAACAAGGCCAATTGCCTCCACAACCCAACCACCCAACTCACACTCTTAATGCAAATCATCTTTGGAGTGGAGTTAGCTATGACAGTCTTTCCATGCCAAGGGTTGAAAAGAAGAAAGTCAGAGACAAGGGTGAACCAGAATATGAAACAGAAACAAGCAGGGGCAAAAGCGTAGCACTACACCGATCGGTGGACCCCACCACCGATCGGCATGGGGGTCTAACAGGTGCTGGAGAGAGCTCTGGGGAAGGTCTGGAGAAGGACTTGATCGCTGGAAATGCTGGAACTGAGGTTAAGCTGCCATTCCCGAGGCGTCTCAAGCAAAAGTCCCCTTTCGAGGAACAATTTGGAAAATTTAAAGAGGTACTTGCTAAACTTAATATTACTATTCCATTTCTTGATCTAGTTTTACAAGTACCTTCTTACACCAAGTTCCTCAAAGACCTCTTGAACCGGAAGAAAGCATTGCCCCAGGTATAGACAATTGCTCTCACAGAAAGGTGTAGTGCACCTCAATTGAGCAATTCTCCACCTAAACTAGGTGACCCCGGTAGTTTCAGCATCCCATGTACTATAGGCGCCCTTAATATAGATAATGCTTTATGTGACCTCGGCGCTAGTGTGAGTGTCCTACCCCTATCTCTAGCTAAGAAAGTCGGATTGACTCAGTTTAAAAGCTCGAATATGACCATTCAAATGGCGGATAGGACCATTTCACGACCATTAGGGGTGCTAGAGGACGTCCCAGTACAGATTGGAGGGTTCTTTATACCAGTAGACTTTGTGGTGTTAGACATTCCCGAGGATGCTAACATCCCCATCATTTTAGGGAGACCCTCCTTACATACGACTGGCACAATAATCGATGTTGGTAAACGAACTTTAACCTTTAAGGTGGGGGGTGAACTCCTTGTGTTTAAACCTTCAGCTACATCCCGCTCCCCCTTGGTTGTTCAGTCTGATTCGTTGATTAAGGAACAGTACCAGCCAGTTCAGACCCTACAGACCTGACACAGACCACCACAGGCCAGGGCACACTCACACCGATCGGTGAGGTACCCCCCACCGATCGTCATCAAGGCTCACTCCGATCGGTGGTAGGCCTGAAAACCCCTGTGAGCTATGTTGTGGAGTCTAGCTGTGTTATTACTGATTTTATGGCTCCGTCTCACTATTCTGGAGACCCTGTGGAGTCTGTTTGCTCTGTCCCATCTTTCGCAGGTCGCAATTTGAGTAGCTATTCGAAAGGATTCGAGGGCAAGAGTTTGAGCAGAGAGCCGATGTATGGGATGCCGCGAAATTTCTGGAGAAATCAACCTTCTTATAATACACCATGGCAACTCGCAGTCCTCCAAGATGATTTTGGAGACACTTCTGATGGAGGGTCATACAGCGACCCGATTATTTGACATATACTTAGACTTTGAGACATTTTTTTTTTTTTAGTTGGACTATTTTTCATTTTGAACAATTTTGTTTTTTGGTTTGTTTTAGTTTTGGACAATTTGCAATTTGTAACTTTGAACATTGTGTGAGATGAGAGCGAGAGAGACATTTTTCCTCCTGTTTTGTAATGCTACAGGTAATGACGGAGCCGTCTAGCTGATGATAGCTCGGGATGGTGAGGACCTGTTCACCATTCACCGCCTTGCTTTGAACCGGTTTGGGGGAACTCTCACTCATTCTGAAAGTCTACCCTCTCCACTTTCACTCTCACCTGCATTCCTCATTCTCCTTTAACCACCTTTGCACCGATTTTCGTCAATTGAGGACAATGACGAGTTTGGTTTGGGGGAGGGTTTTGGTTGTGTGCTTCATATGTGCTTCATTCATATGTACTATAAGCAGTTGCATGTTCATACGTGAAAATAAGAATTTTAAGAACTGCTTATGTGTGTGTAATGGTTCGAGATGTGCAAAACGACGATGAAGATATATACACTTAGCTTAATTCGTTTAAACTGTGGCCTAACCTATATGATATGACATATTGAGATTAGATTGGATTAACGAGTCTAACATGTCTAAATTGACTTGTTTGATGTGAATCTACTTTGTATCGAAATGCTTCTCAATGACGTACTGTAATTCTTAACCTGTATGCTGGTGCTTGATTCATAAGTGTGAATATTGACTCGTTGTAGTTTCCGAAGGTATGCACCCTAGGTCCGCGGACCGGGCATTCACTTAAATTTGAACTCCACTAAGCCAAATTGCCTTGATTCGTCCCTTTAGATGTAGGATCCACTCTTTATTGACCACGTTTCACAAGACTATATTGACTACCTTGGTTACAACCTTACAAATTATGAACTACATCGTAAAAACATCCTACCCAGACTGTAATGGTTGCGTATAGGAGAGTTATGTCACGAAAACGTGTCAAATGAAGAAAAGGGCCTGATTTTTGAAGTTTTTGAGCTGATACCTATCGGTGTGGCCTAGTACACCGATCGGTGAAGGTAGTATGACGATCGGTGGGCCCCTGTTTTTGGCCTGTTTCAGTGTTATATGAATGTCTGGAGAATAATTCAGCTTCATAGCAAGTTATACAGCAAGAATAGTGATCGAAAGTTGAGTTTCCAAACAATAAAGTGAAGTACTGAGATCTATTGTGAAGGTAGCAGTTCCAAAATGGTGCTATCAATACGTAAATGTGAATTCCTATTGTGTGAAGTGCAATTACCGAAGTTATGATAATGTCAAGAGATTCGAATTTTTGCCTATGATCGGTATTGGTTAATGTTATGGTCGTCTGGGTCTTTTCATTAGTGGTAGCGCAACCACCAGTTTTTTTTTTGAGCCCCACACTCCCATACGCGTTAGCACGCACCCATCTTTCACCTATTGAACATAGCCCCATTACAACCTTGTGCCCAGCATACCTTGAGAACTTTTAGTACTACGAGTATTATTTACGAACTTGGATCATGTTATTGAGTGTGCTTGTTGAGTCTCTACTTTTGAGCTCGTTTGCAAGGTCTTGCGTTATTCATGAAGAACATTGAAATTTAGGCATGTATAAGACCTGTTTTGAAGGTCGACTCTTGTGCACTTGTTCTTATCTATTTGTGAAAGCCATAGTTTGGATGAACAGAAAGCAGGAGTGTCCAGAGTCGTTATCTCTTACCGTGGTCATTAAGTGTGCTTTGGTTTATGTTTACTTGAGGACAAGTAAAGGTTTGGTTTGGGGGAGTTTGATGTGCATATTTTATATGCACATTTACACACTTATTCGCCCCCATTTCAGTCTTACTTATAGCTCATTTGAGCCGATTTCTTGTCATATGCCCCGTATTTGCTACTTTGGTATGTTTAGTCTCCTATTTGCAGGTTAGACACATTCTAGGTGCGATTGGGAGCATATTTGGACATGCAAAGGACAAAGGACTATAGACCAGCCCTTCAATGAACAGAACAACTCGTTTCGGAAGCTCAGCAAGCAAACAAAACCCAATAACCAGCCCACACCGATCGGTGAGGCAGGAAACCGATCGGCCATGACAAGCCCACTTTCGTTTTCTACCTCTCTAATCTACTGGGCAAGCTATTGAGCAACGGGACCGAAGCTTTCCGAAGCCCAAGTCACTCAGAAGAAACATCGAAGCCCAAAAGAGAAAACCTAGCTCTATATGAAGGAGAAGTGAAGAGAGTGAGGGGCTATCTCTCCCTAGACGCAAGATCCCTTGTCACGGATCGAGTTTCCGCTCTAAAACACCATTTTAGATTATTGTTTTACATTTTAGTCGATTAGTTTGAAGTTTTCGTTCATTTACGACACTATACCGATCGGCATAGCTTGATACCGATCGGCGTTTTCCTTGTTTTTGCCCTAATTCAGGTTCTGATTCGGTTTTATTTCGTTTTCTGTCATTTTCGCATTTAGTTATTTCGTTCGTTTATTGTTTCCACATCGCTTTGCTATGATGTCTTATGCTAATACAGTAGTTCATATGCTTAGATCTATTTCACCTATGAGTAGCTAATTCCACACTAGGGTTAGGGACGAATCGATATTGATTAGGGCAGTGACTTGTTGATTAAACTGTTTTGCATAGCCTCTTTGTTTGTTTCATCACGTTAGTTGATAGTGACGACTCTTGACTCACACCGTAGTATAAACCTATTGAGACCGACCAAGTAATATAGGCATAGACGACCAAACTCAAATAGGTGGTGGCTGTCGAGACCTACAAAGTAACATAGTTTACCACCCGAGACTTATACATTACCTTGACACCCATTTCCCGAGTCAACATTGATAGTCCCGTCATACCCTAGTTTCATTCTCTATTGAACTTCCATTTCCTTTCATTTAGTATTTGTTAGTTATTAAGTTTGACCTTTTGTTTATCATTTAGATTTTGTTTCTCTCTAAACTCAACCCCTCAAAACTGTAAACACCATAGAATTGAACACTAGACACCCTACGTCCGTTTAAACAATAGTCCTCCCTGTGAATTCGACACCCGACTTACCACTAGCTTCATTAGCTAGTATTGTTGGCTTATAAATATTGTTTGATAGCAGTCCCGACGACAAACTGCACATCAGGGATGATGTTATAGAGGACTAACCCGTGACGGAGGAGAGCTATAGTTGATGATACTATAACCTCGCACGTATAAGGTTATAGCTTGAAGTGCTATAACTTCACTAATGTTGAGTGAAGGTTATAGCTGAAGGTACTGTAACTTTGCTGAAGTTAAGTGAAGGTTATAATTGATGATACTATAACCTGACACGCTTAACTAAGGTTATAGTTGAAGTGCTATAACTTCACTAAAGTTGAGTGAAGGTTATAGCTGAAGTTACTATTACTTTACTAAAGCTGAGTGAAGGTTATAGCTGAAGTTACTATAACTTCACTAAGGTTAAGTGAAGGTTATAGTTGGTGGTATTATAACATTGATGTTATTTGCTTTTGTGTCTGGTGTTATGGTAGCTTGAACTATAACATGACCTTTGCGGTGTAATGTTATAGGTCAAGGTACTACAACCTTTGGTTATATGTGCTTGTTTATGTGTAGTGTTATAGTCAATTGGACTATAACGCTATGTTTGCATATCATATTGGTTGTTCTTATTCACGCATTGGTGGACAGTCGGTTATATTGTTCTTGAGTTGAGTCGTGACGTTGTTCACGGATTGTTGGACAATCAGTTATACTGTTCCTATGTTGAGTCGTGACGTTGTTCACGCATTGTTTTGTACAGTCATTTATATTGTGCATTTGTTTGTTGCTGGTTGAATAGATGACGGTAGTATCAGTTATATACTATTCAGAATGAACAAACGCTACCCTTTGGGAGTTTATTTTGGTCTATGGTCGGGATTGGTCAGAGGCAGTGGTTATACGCTCTGGTCCCCGAGTGTCGTTCGATGTACAGTTAATGCATCGAGAGTCTGACCAGGTCTTAGACATATAGGCAGTGGTTATACGCTATACATAGTACCGTGGAGGCAGTGGTTATATGCTCCACACCGATTGAGGGAGTGGTTATACGCTCCGTCAGCTAGAGGCAGTGGTTATACGCTCTCGCATGTTAGAGGCAGTGGTTATACGCTCTAACGGGCGTTCGCTCTATTCGCTATGCTTTGATGCTAGCATTGTGCCTTATGTTGCTATGGATCGTGTGCTACTTTGGGTCTCGCATGTACTCATGGTCTAGTGGTTGGATATGGTATAGGTCTATAGGATTACATTCATATAGGTTGTGCACGTCTCATGTTAAGTTTGGTTGCATATCATGCTGTATAAATTGCTTCACATGCCTGTTATGATTACTCTCTATTGTTATAGATTGTTATTAATTCAGCCTGTTGTAAACATGACTGGGAGAGCATCTAGTTACTCCCGACTAATTGTCGACCTTCCATTCTCAGGTTGAAGTGATTGTTGCTTGTGTCTGGATGCTTGGGATGGAAAGACTTGTGGCGAGGCAAATAAGTTGTTTAGGAATTTAAATCTAGTTTGAGAATATTAATAATGTAATAGTTTAGATTTGGATTTGAGTATCATTCCGGATTGGTTGGGTGTTTCCGTCACCTTGACCCTTGTTTCATCTTTATACTCTGATGAATTATTATTATTATGCTTTTCTTTTGTTTTAATAATCCGGGTTGTTACAATCTCTAACTACAAACATCACAAAGACACAATTTGTACCCAACAAGGCCAACTCTATGACTTCTAACCAAACTCCCAACACCCTAAACACAAGAACTCTACCAATCACATATCACCTAGAAACTACTCAACATCAAGTCTCCATCAACTACACTAAGACTAGGGATGTCAATGGGGCGGGTCTTGGCGGGTCTCGCCCCACACCCGCCCCACTTGGGGCGGGTGCGGGTAATGATTTGACGGGTGGTGGGGCTGAGGCGGATATCAAAAATTACATTCGTCGCGAGTCGTGGGGCGGGTGCGGTTATCACATGAGACCCGCCCCGTACCCACCCCGCCCCACTCCGCCCCACACCACCGCCTCGCATGTCCCCGCCCCGCTTATACCCGCCTTAATAATCTGCGGCTCGCCTATAGTATACATCTAGCTAAGTAAAATTTTACAAAAAAATGATTATTTTAAAAAGATAAAGGCTAAACTAATAAAATAGACTTGTTTGGTAGCTTATGTACTAGTTAATTGAATGTGAAACTATTTCATACCACTTTCCGGATACTATTTCTATAAGTCGTACGAAAATTAATATGTTTAGATTCATGATTTGTTTTTAAAAAAAACATTTATGAGGAAAAAGGTAATTTGGCAGGTTAGCAGGTCTCCGCGGGTGCGGGTTTGAAAAATTCAACCCGCACGGGCCGTGGTGCGGGTGTGGGTACGCTTTATAGTTCGCGGATGCGGGTGCGGGTTACCCATCCTCCGCACCCACCCCGCTCCATTGACATCCCTAACTAAGACCAACAATAACCAATAATAAAACAAAAGTCTTACTAAACTAATACGAGCTATTACAACGTAGCGGCCTAGCAATATCGGGGGGAAAACACCCGGAAGCCTACTCTTGGGACCTTCTGTAGGCCAAAAAACCTCGGTTTTACCAACATTGAGATGGAGCCCCGAACGAGGGTCATCCTCCATAATAAGCTCAAGAACCTTCCCCAGTACTAGGGTATCACCAACAATAGTGCCATCATCCAATTATTATTATTATTATTATTATTGTTATTATTATTATTATTATTATTATTATTATTATTATTATTTTATTTTTTATTATTATAATACTTATGCGCGCAGCTTTCATTAAAATAAAATGAAAAGTTTACATAAATTTGATGGGGAGCCGAGAGACAATCTGGGCCCCCACCCCCTTAGCTACAGCAAAGCTAAGTCTAGTAAAAATAAAAGCGGCCACCCGAGCCCCAGCATCCTGAGATACCAAGAATTTCTGGATCCGCTTGAGCAAGTCAACAACATCCGAGCCCAGCTCCCCAAGCGAAGAGAAAGAGAAGGGTAGGAAACCATAACCAGCAGTCACGCATAAATCCCCATACTTAGCACATTTGTGTTGAGCAGCATCAGCGACGACCCGTCCCGACACAAAATCGGACATCCCAGTCTGAGTCAAGGGGGAAGAGCCAGTCAAATCAACACACACATCACGCCCTCTGTCCCAGGAATAAAGCACCAAATCCGCAGGACGAAGAGATCGACCATGCCCGTCGATCAAACCAATATCAACCTCTTTGCCCAAAGAAATACCAGACCTATAACAGATGTCGAATAAGGTGTCACGAACAAGGTTATGTCGATGCTTAACCTCAACAGTACCAGTACAAGAAACAGCGTGGTCCCCATAAACATCGTTAGAAAAAACACGAGAGCAAGCAGGACAAGGCCTAGATACCGTGAATAACGGAACACCCAGTCGATACCCCAGCACACTACGGTAAGTCCTCCTGTTCATAGTCTGACCCAACCCAGAGATAGGAATCGAACGCAACCAATCAGAGGAGTGGGAACCCTGCTGAGACTTCCACAACGCAAGCTGACGCAATGTCAAAGAGAAAACAGACTCTGAAGAAAAAGCAGCAACCGTAGCGAAATATATATCTGCCAATTTCTTCATAAGTTTAGGGGCAGCGATTTCACTAGGATCGCATGTAACACCCCGGCCCAAACCTTGGGTCGGGAGCGGTCACTCATGATAGCTCTCCAGGCTGTGTACATGGCCCACAGATCAACACGGGTCCTTTCCAGCGCATTTTGTCCTCACTCATGCACATCCCGGGAACCTTCCCAGGAGGTCACCCATCCCAAGACTACTCTCAGTCAAGCACGCTTAACTTTTGAGTTCTTTTGCATGGATGACCAGAAAAGAAAGTGCACTTTGTTGATATGAGTAGTACTTTCAAACCCTTTAAGCACTAGTCATTTTAAGCCTTATCAATGGACCTCTTCAACAAACGTGGGGTGTTACATCGCATAAAAAATCAGAACCTGTAGTCTCCGAAAACACCCGCAAGGCATCGTTGTGACAACCCTCGCGAATGCGGAAATATAAAACATACAAGCATGTGAAATATATAGCGAAAATATAAAACTTTTAAAAACTTTTATACATGCAAGATAGAAAATACGAGGAGTGTCAAAATTTACAAACCAAATACAAAATACTATAAGAGACGAAGTCTCTCAAAATGTTATCCATGTCAAAGTGATTAGCAAACTAGCTAATAAACGTCTAGAGGTGTTTCGTCCAGGGACAACGCCCGCTAGCTCACACCCGAACCCAAAATACCACAAGCAAAAATGTGACACCCTCAAATTTGCGGAAAGAAAAAAAATTATTTAAATACATGAAAGATAATAAAACATAACGAAGGTGTCATAAAATAAAAAGGGTCATTACAAAACGGAAATAATATTCTACAAAAGAAATATACAAGACGGGGGACATATCTCCCGTATAAATACGGAAATAAAAGAGTGTATAATAATATACAAACTATGAACTGAATATAGGTCCAAGGTAAATACTTCGCTCGCTAGCTCGTCCAGGTACCCCAAATATGCAACACCACCTGTTCGACCGCATTAAATATAAACACGGAAGCCACAGTCAGTGGGGAGTAACTCCGAGTTCTCCCAGCCACGAAATGTCGAGTTTAATTAAACATGAATAACATAAAAGCAATGTATATGGAAAATACAAAACTTAACATATAAGATATGCTTTTCATGTTATGAAACAAATAACTAACATATAACCTAGCATATGAAAGCTATCATGTGAAACCGATAATAAACTATAACCCGAGGTAGGGAAGCTGGTATGCTGGCTCAGCGGTTACCATGTAACATGACCCTGATACACTCAAACCCTAATCAACACGTAATCATGTGAATCAGTTAACAATCGGGAATCCAAACTCTATCAGTCTTAGCCGGCTTGCATCTCACCTTCTAAAACTCATAGAATCATACAACATGAAAGACCAATACTTCTACAAACAGGCATAAGTTCTTAGAACCGTCAATAGTCATCTGTAACTCGAGGCTATACCACAAGTTAGGAAAACATCCTAGTCCTAGACTGATCAGACCTAGCGACAACAGCTATTCCATTCCCCGTCCCATGACATAACCGTCTATGAGAAACTCTACTAGGCGACCCCCTAAGCAGAGATGGCTAGTACTTAAGCTGGCTCCCTTCCCAAGGCGGACTCTTAGGATGCCATGCCCCGACTTGGAGATAAAGCCCCCAGGCCGAGACACAAAAGCTATCAAGCGGTAAACTCCATATGCTCGTTAAAGATAGTAAGGCCTATCTATGACATGGTCCAAGATACTCATTTAGAATTAGAATGGTCAAGACGCCATATACTCATAATTCTCTATGGGTACTTAGTCAACACGACACCAACCATATAATCAAACAGTCACGGGAAAACATCCTATCATGTGACTAATAGCATATAAATCATATTCAAATATCATATCGCCTCATATCTACTAAGGCTAATTCATTAATTAAATACAACCTTACTTGAAGACAAATCCCCGACCCGAGTCCCGCGACGGGTCATCAGTCAAAACGGGGCTGACTAGATCTTAGTTTGACCAAACCCGTTTGGTCAAACCGGCTAGAAACAGAGTCTTGACCACATAGACTTGATCATAAAAATCATCATATTCATTACATGTTATTTTATTAAAACTTCTAACATGTGAATTATTTAATCTTACTAAAACCCGCTTGACTTAAAGGATATCAATTTAAACTATAATCTCGTATTATAATTTCTAACATGTGAGAAATAATAATTTTAGGAAAAATCTTTTTAATTAAATATTTTACTTATTAACATTTCCCACTTGCTAAATATTACAAAACACGATAAATTAACATTAAACTCAAAAACCGTCACAAGTCCAAAGTGGGACCCACGGGCTGATTTGGGCCGAGATCAAACCGGACCTGGACTGGGCCCACGGGCCTGGTTTGGGCTGTTTTGATTAAAAATTTTAAGACCGTTTCTTAATATTTTCCCGCATGCATAACATATTTAAAACCCGTCAAAACAACAACAAAACAATCAAACATCGACACAACTCCCAAGCCAACTCACGGACCCACCATGGACCAACCCAGACCGGCCTGGACCGGGCCTGAACCGGCCTGAACCGGCCTTGTTTTGGGCTGGTTTGGGCTGGTTTTTCAGCCCTACTCCACGGTTCCACCAACATCAAACACCAAATTAATTCCAACATGTTTTTAATTAACAAACAACCATTTTAACAACCAATTTAACCATCATACATATAAAAATCATGATTATGAACAAATCATTTAAATATGTCAAGAAGACTAAACATGTCATAAATTCACACAACATAATAAAATCATAACTACCTATCATGTTACTACTAAAACCATAAATCATAATACCATGGACAAAAACAAAAGATGAACCAAAAACAAAAGAAACAAAGGCTATGTGACATTAATTCGTCGAGTAAATCGGAATCGTTACCTTAGCTAGCAAAATCACTTACCACAAAAAAATAAGAAGTATAAACCCGTCTACTAATCTTCACCCAAAATATACGAGTCACCAAACTCGTCTTCAAAATCTTCCCCTATAAGAAATGACAAGGAAAACATTATTAGAACTAAAACTTGATTTTCCATAATTAAAGTGTTGAAAACGATTTTGTCGGAATTGAAAATAAACCGTACTTGAAGATAGAGAGCGAAGAGGAGATTCTAGAAATATAAGTTAGGACGGATTTAATTAAGAAATGAAGGTTTTATGATGATTTTGCTCAAGAACGACGAAGAACAAATGAAGAACGACGAAGAACGAATGAAGAACGATGAAGAACGATTAATTAGATCTTAATTTGATTGATTGTAAAATGAAAAGTTATTGGTGAGTAATGTTGGGTGAGTGCCGTGTAATATAGAGGAAAATAATGAGTCGGGTTTTGAAATTGTTGTTACGGAATTGACTCGGGTTTTATTATTATAATAAGATAATTAATTAGATATTAAGTTAATTAAATTAAATATCTAGATATTATGTTATATTAATGAAAAGAAATGAAAATATCTAGCCTTATTAGAGGAAGAGGACCCGTGTGGAAGGAGAGGAATCGGATTTGTTTTTCAAGCGATTTCCGTAATTTCAGTTGACGGATCGATAAAGTAACAAATATCTAAGATATTTGTATTAGTTTAATCGAAACAATTAAAAGATCTAATTGTGAGTGGAAAAAGATGACATGGGCGTGTGACTCATGCCAAAGTCGAGTTTCGGGTTTTGTTTCGTGATTTACGATGACTCGGGAATAGTTAAATGATGCTCGGGTTTAAACCGTAAAACCTTATTATAAATTCCGAATAAATTCAAAAATAATTTTATTAAATTATCATAAATTCTAATAAATCTAAATAAAAATAAATTAAAAATTTTATTTTTTTTAAATAAAATTTCGGTCTTCAAACTTATAAGGCGAGTCGGGAAAAGTCAACGAAAGTCAAAGTCGACTTAAAAGTCAAGAAAAGTCAAAGATGACTTAAAAGTCAAGAAAAGTTTATGACGACTTAAAAGTCAAGAAAAGTCAATGACGACTTTAAAAAGTCAAGAAAAGTCAAAGACGACTTAAAAGTCAAGAAAAGTCAAAGATGACTAAAACCGGGATTTTCATGAAATCTCTCAGAAATTCCAAATACGAACTCGGAATTTCAAAATACGACTCGTAACAATAAATTCTATTTTAAAACTCAAGTTTTGCTGAAAAGTATTCGTAAGATATTTTACTAGAAAAATTGGGTACTTTTCGGGTTGTTACATAGTTAGTGAGTAATGGGGTGTGTGAGCCGTGTAGTTATAGAAGAATTAATGAGTCGGGTTTTGAAATTGTTGTTACGGAATTGACTCGGGTTTTATAATTAATTAAGGTAATTAATTAAATATAATTAGATATTAAGTTAATTAAACCAAATATCTAGATATTATGTTATTGTAATGAAAAGAAAGGAAAATATCTAGTCCTATTAGAGGAGAGGGAGCCGTGAGATTGAAGAAGAATCGGGTCTGTTTTTTGTAAACGATTTGCGTAATTTTCGTTGACGGATCGATAAAGTTATAAATATCTAAGATATTATTATTAGTTTAATAAAAAGAATGAAAATATCCTAAAGTGAGTGGAAAAAGATGACATGGGCGTGTGACTCATGCCAAAGTCGGGTTTCGGGTTTGTTTCGGGATTTAAGATGACTCGGGAATAGTTAAATGATACTCGGGTTTAAATCGTAAAACCTTCTCTTTAATTCCGAATAAATTCAAAATAATTATATTAAATTATCAAAAATCCTAATAAATCTAAATAAAAATAAATTAAAATTATTATTTTTTTAAATAAAATTTCGGTCTTCAAAATTACAAGGCGAGTCGGAAAAAGTCAACGAAAGTCAAAGTCGACTTAAAAGTCAAGAAAAGTCAAAGATGACTTAAAAGTCAAGAAAAGTTAATGACGACTTAAAAGTCAGAAAAGTCAATGACGACTTAAAAAGTCAAGAAAAGTCAAAGACGACTTAAAAGTCAAGAAAAGTCAAAGATGACTTAAAACGGGATTCTCATGAAATCTCGCAGAAATTCCAAATACGAACTCGGAATTTCCAAATACGACTCGAAACAATAAATTCTATTTTAAAACTTAACTTTGCTGAAAAGTATTCGTAAAACATTTTTACTAGAAAAATTGGGTACTTTTCGGGTTGTTACAAACACAACCTAGCTTGTTGCCCCCCTCGGCACAGCCGTAGTCAAGCCAATTGACTTAGCAGAAGTAAGGTTACATGTCATGGCCTTGCGTCATCCCTAACACCAACTGTGTGCTCGGGCTCATCCTATCCCTAATAGCCCAGTGACATGACCGTTCCCTTACCCTTACCCTTACCCTCACCCCAGCTCGCCATGGCCACGCTTAGTTATAAGCAACAAAAGGGTTAGCTATGGAGGTTGTGTTTAGTTTCAAAATAAGTTAATGGAAACATGAGCATGTGACTGAATAGTCAGTTGAAGTTAATTTTGGTAAATGAGGGGTATCCATTAGAATATTAGAATCTGTCGAGGGTATACCATGTAAAATTTCCGAAAACGAAGAGTATTTTTTGAAATTGCAGAAAATATAGAAGTGCCACCTATTCCGAAAACTAGACAATTAACTCTACTAAAATTAATCATCTCATTTCCATTTTAGAATTGGAATGAAGATGAAAAAAAGATTAAGGTTCGGATTATTCTTCCACCCGACATAATGCGCTCCTTCGAACAAAAAAAAATGCATTATTCATTGTATCACATCTTCCATTAGACCGTGAGAGTTGAGAGTATTTTTTTAACAATGGTCGCTATTAGAAATCTAGAGTTAAGAGTATTTTCTTAACAATGGCCGCAATTAGAATTTTTCCTAAATTTAAAAGTATGATAATAATAAAAAACTGGAATTAAGGAAAATAATTAGAGTAAATTACAAATAACTCCCTTATATAATCAACCTTTTTCAAACAACTCCCTTTTTTAACTTTTTATCCAAATAACTTCCTTTTTAAAACATGTTTTTAAACAAATCAATACCTCTTTTCCTAAATGATACTTACATTTTGATTTTTTTCAGCCAAAAACTCAATTTTTTCATTCATTTTTCACATACATAAGATATTGAACTCTTATCTATTTCCTTAATCACGAAATAGTCCATTAAAATAAGAAACCTAACTTATAAAGTAGTAATATATTGATAAGTAGCTATCCCAAACTCTACCATCCCAAATGACCCGACCGAAAAATCTAACCTATACACAACCGACAGTTAAATTAGGACCCGAGCTTGCCTCATAATCCGAATTGGGCCGACTTAATTTGACAGAACTAAATTTATTTCTTGCACAGTGACCATTGTCTTGTAATTACTTGATAATAATATACTCAAAATGATCCGACCCGACTAAATTCTTGTTAACCCAACATGACTCATCCTCGAAGGACCCGACCCGCACCTACTCATGTTGACGTGCTAAGCCTATCTCTAACGAAAAAGAACATAGTTCATCTTATTGTTGTTTTATTACCTCGTGTTAACAATAATGCTGGTCGATAGAATGGTGGTTGATAACTACAATAATTCACAAGTGTTGGTTAAAGGTGGGGATAAGTAGAGGTGGCCAATGTAGCGAGTTAGCTTGACAAAAATTGCCTAGACTGGGTCACGCCAGAGTCGTTCTCTCTCAGCACAATCGGGGTCAAGTCCTCGTTGAGTTAGCTGAAGTAAGGTTACATTGGCTCGGCCTGCTTCATCTCGGCCACCAACTAGGCTATGATCGGGTACAGTTTTCCATCGCAGCTCGGGCACGGCCCAGCCCTAAACCTCCTATTGACGTGACGATTCCCTTACCTCACCCCAACTCCCCCGTGGCAAGGTCCAATGGCCACACTTAGGTAGAAACAACAAAAGGGTTGGCTATGGACTAGGTTGTGTTTTGCTTTAATAGAAGTTAAAGAAAAATATGAGCATGTGACAAAATAGTCAGTTGAAGTTAATTTTGGTAAACTAGGGGCATCCATTAGAATTTTAGAAAGTGTCGAGGGTACCACGTAAAATTATAATATAGAAATACCATGTAAAATTTCCTAAAATTAGACAAGTACCTCTACTAAAATGAGTATAATCCAATAATACCATCTTATTTCCATTATAGAATTGGAATGATGGTGAGCTAAAGATTAAGGTTCAGAGTTCGATTAATAGCCCGACATAATGCGCTTCTTTAAAAAAAAAAAAAAAAAATATATCCATTAGACCATTGTATGAAATTTGTATCACATCTTCCATTAGATCATGAGTGTTGAGAGTAGTTTCTTAATAAAAGCCGCTATTAGAAATCCAGAATTGTGTTTTAAAGTTCATCTCGTCTCACTGAAGAGGTTTCAGCTTGTGACGGATGATGTCCGTCTTCAATGAGAATTTGTGTTAGTACATAACAAATATGCCATCAAAGCTTCAGTCTCAGTTTCTCAGATGAGATTATGAGAACCAACAAATAGACAAAACATTTGAAGCTCCACAGACCACAACAGATGAATAAAAAAGACCATTTAAAAAAAAAAGCACAAGAATGAACGACAGAGCAGGAGCCTTTATACATTAGTTGTTGGCCAAGGCTGGCCACTTGAGGAACGCAGAACAGATAGACAATGTCAACAGATCGATTATGCAAAAACAAGTACGGAGTAGATTACATTGACGGATAAACCTTCAGCCATCAACATGTTTCCTACACCATGAACAAACCTTGTCCGTTTTTGTTAAGCAAAAACCAAAACACTGCAAGAAACAACAGGAATTCACTACATATAGTTCTCCAACAGTTGGCCGACTCAACTACGGCCATATTAAGGCTAAAACACGAAGACAAGTAGGCTACCCACAATTTACACAAAACCAGCATTCATCTTGGTCCTTCCTGCACCAACAGCAGAAATTCTCCCTATTTCCTAGACTATGCACCCACCACAGAAAACTCGTTAAACAATGACCTTCATTATACCCCTTCAACTTCTTTATCTTCTTAACAGCACTCTCTCTGTCATAAAGAGCTTCCAATGCATATGTAAACCCACTCCACCCATCAGTCGCATCCTTCCTCGTCAACGCCGGCATCGCCCACTCTACAACATCTCTGGCAAATCCAACATCCGAGAACAGAAACTCGGTGATTGGTAACAAGGGTAACACGTGCATTCCAACCCTAACCTCCTTGTGTTCGGCCCGAGCGAAGGATAGCTTGTCTTCTCTTTTACTCATCCGAGTTATACCCACTAGTTTGTTATCATTACTGAACTTCCCACCATATACACCGCCTTCTCTGACATGGTACCATGTTTTGGTCGCTTCGATTTCAAACGAAGCAAGAGTAGATCCAATGCTCATCAAGTGATCATCTCCATATGCCATACCTAGAAGGGATGCAGTGTAGTACGCAAATACATCTTCACTTGAATGGTGAGAATGACACTCATCATTTGCAGATCCTTTCCAAGAATGCAGCTTGTAAAAATCAAAGGCCCTAAATCTGGCATGCTTAGAATTCGCAGTCCTACCCGAGTTCATCCATGACCCAACCAGGGTATAAGCTTGACTCCTAAACTTGCTACCCCAATCAGGGTCGAGTTTAGCAAGAACAGCTATCCCATACACAAAATAGCATAGAAAATGCTGTTGATCAAACCAGCCAAACCCGTAATCGGCAGCACCGTCAGTAAGACCTTGCTTAGTCACAATACCACGCCAATTCATCTCATACACAAACCCGTTTCCCTCAAACTTGTTAGTCAGCCAAGGGTTAATAGTATCCCTCAGAAACTTCCTAATTGCAGGAATTACATCACTACAATTAACTTCTTCAGCAATTAAGGCCAATCTTGCTGCCTTAAAAACGTTGTTACTATAATACATCAAATGAGTAGTCGTAATCGCCGTCGAATCTAGTGCAGCAACATCTTTCCATAGAGATGCTACTATTTCAGGATGGAAATTTTTACGAATTCCTCTCAAGGAATGCCATGTAACAGGAACATATGGAGCTCTTAAACTCCATGATTTACCCACAACACCAACCAACTCACCATCTAAAGACTTATACTTGAAATCATTCAAAACTCTTAATTCAGAATTATAAAGTGATGCAATTAGCTTAAGATGCAGGGGATGTGCTAGCATTAACAACCCTCCCCACCCTTTGGTCTCCCACTTATAGTCCAGGCTAAAAGGATCTGAAAAAACAGCATCCCCATTTATTGGGTAACAACTTTTGTACAAATCAAGAGTCTCCTCAGTCTTGGCATTATTGTCAGGCATTATCGCGACACGAATAATACCCGAAAATAAACCAGAATTGAACTTATTATTGTCATGTTTTTTTAGAATTAACTCGGAAGAAGAGAAAATGATCAAACACTGGTTGTTTTCGAGCTCAATCTTGTGTTTAATATTTGACGATGAAGAAGTTAGTGATTTAACAGCAGACTTACAAGAAAATGAGAGACATAAGGGTGTTGAGACTTGGAGAGTAATGTAAGGACTTCCTCTCGCTAAAAACAGACGGATATTAGACGCTTGAAAGTCGACAGTAACAGTAAGATCACTAAAGGATGAGATTAAATGCTTAGAGGAATGTTTGGAGGAGATGGTAAAATCATGGGTGAAATCTTGGGAGACGGAAGAGTGAGAAGTAATAACAGAAGGGTAACAAAAGGAAACACCATTAGAAGTGAGTTTGAGCATGTAAGGATGGAGGAAAACAGGTTGATCACCATTTCCAACAACAAGGTTTTGGAAGAATGAATGCGTAGGAAATGGGGATGAATGAAGGTGTTTTGAGTACAACTTTGATGGGTTTGGAAGTACTTTTGATTCTGCTATGGGGAAACAGCATTGTGGGATTATTGTTGATTGCTTTTGCTTTGATGCCATTATTATTGTTCTAATTTCAGGAATGGTGAATTGGTGATGATGATGAAATGTGAAGGTTGAAGAGATTATGGAAGATTTTATAAACATAAGTGAAAGACTGTTGGGTTACTTCGGAGTAAGTAACCGGATTTAATCGACGCGTAAATCATCCGTCTTTTCAAATTTCATGCAACAACTAACATTGTTGACACTTGTCAGCTTGCTTTTGCCGTAACGCTCTTATTTCCCGCCAAACTATGATGCATAACTACACCTCTCAAACGGGTTCAGTGGATCGAGTTAACTACGACTTGAGTCATTTGCGTGAAAAAAAAAAAGGAAAATGAGATGGCGCCACCGGGTGGTACTCAAATTGAGCGCCACCAAGGGTGTTATAGTAAATTGAATAGGTATTTTTCATTTCCCTCCATTAAAATTTGAAATTTAAAGTAATTATTAGAAAAGGGTAGTTTAGGAACATAGTTTTACATAATTAATGAGAGTTAATTATATAGTAAATAAAATTACAAAACAAATTAGTAGAACTTTCCTAGAAAATGCCACCTTTTAAGGAAAGAAGTTACACTATCAACAAACAAGATACATGATCAATTTTTGAGTCTATTTCATTCTTTTGATTATTTAAGATCAATTTAATATACAATACAATGGTGATTTAGGAGTTTCAAAGAATTATAACGCTTACTTGTGCATATGTCGCAACTTTGTTTTATATTAAATAACAGCTTGAAAGCGGTTTTAATTTGGTATCAAACTCAATCGTCATCTCATTCAATTCATGATTATGCGTTTTTTGGGTTGTGCAAAGAGTGTATATACTCTGTATGAGGTATCATTTAGAAAGATAGGAGCTGAGTTAGCAAGATTATTAATGAAATAGAAAGATAAGAGCATTGGATTACAAAGTTGTTAAAGTTGCTGCTGAATGTTATGACTTCGATATATTATTTGATAAGATTATTAAATACACACTCAATTCAATCTTGTTCATTTTGAAGATAATGGATGAAACTACATGATATTACTATGATGATGTGATGAACATCTTATTGTTTTAATTTGCAGGTTAATAATTGATAAATTATTTTTTGGCAAAAGATTTAAGATCAAATTTATGTTTAGTTACAACTTTCTTTTAATAAAAATAAATGTCAAATTACAATATCGTCCTTCATACTTTGGCGCAAAATCGAAAACTAACATTATATTTTTCTATTTTTCTATTTTTTAAATTAAGGTGGCGCCGAATCTCGGCGCCACCCGGTGGCGCCCTATCGCCATCCGTTTATAAAAAATTTAGGATGGCCACCCGGTGGTACCGAATCTCGGCGCCACCGTAATTAAATAAAAAGGAAAATTAAAAAATAGAATGTTTGTTTTCGTTTTCTGCGCCAAAGTTACAAGGGTAGATACGTAATTATACATATATTTAACATTTATTCAATTAAAATTAAAATGAAACTCTAACTAACTAAAATTACCCCAAAACAATTAATTTAACACAAATTATCATCAGTTCTTCATTATTCAGTGTGATCTTCATCTTCATCTACTTTGCATATATAAACCAACAGAAATTGAAATATCAATTCAATTCCTCTCGTAAAGACACTTTATTATGTAGTCCGTTCATTCATAGCTTTGTAGTGGTGACTATTTATATAAATAGTTACGAATCGATTCTCAGTTACATGACATCTTTAATTACACTTTATTATGTAGTTCGTTCATTCATAGATTTGTAGTACTGATTATTTATATTAATAGTTACGGGTCGATTCTCAGTTACATAACAATGATAACATCTTTAATTCCAATTGATGATTGAGCCTTCATGCATAATTTGAGAAATGAACAATATTAAATTAAAGCGTTTACTTATTAATCTTATAAATTAATATGGAAGTTATTGCGACATTAAGTTGTTAAATGCATTGTACGTAAGAATCGGATATCATTCCCAAAGTTCTTTATCTACTACATATGGGCATCATTCACATGTTAAATGCATCATTGAGCTTGAAATGGTGTACACAAATCCAATATAAACTTGTTTGTTGTTAGCATTATATTCCACCTCAAAAAGTGGCAAATATTAAGGCAAATCTCACTAACTTTTTAGTTTACTCATTTTTGTTGAGTTATAGTTTAAGTTCCTAAACTACCATTTTCACTAATAAATTTTAAATTCAATTTTTATGGGAGGAAATTAAAAATAGATATGTAATTTTACTATAATAACCCCAGTGGCGCCCAAATTAAGTACCACCCGGTGGCGCCATCTCATTTTCCAAAAATTTACGCATACGGAATATTTAATATAAAATTTTAATCATATTAAATATTAAATATTAAATATATTGAAACCTTATATAAAGGGATGTGCTTTTTCACATAAATTTTACTTTTTCACATACGACTTTTACGATATTACCCTTGTTATTTTTTCATTTCGTCACTCAATTAATTTTTTCCCCTTCCCTCATCTCCCATTACCACCTCCGGTCACCACCCCAGATCAGTCACCGGTTAACCTCGGGTTGACCAACCTCACCACCGGCCGTGGTCGCCCTCCCCCTTCCCCGCACTCCCCCTCACTCGCATGCACTCCGGCCAATCTCCTCTTTCCGTTCAGCAGCTCCGCCGACAAATATCACTTCAGCCGACCACCCTACCACCGTATTCATCGTGAACCCGTGAAGTCTACTGTAACATTTGCTTCAAGATAACTATGGGTAGGTTTGTCATTCAATTTTACTGGAACCATTATTTATCGGTAACCTTCTTAAATTAAATTGTAATGTTTGAAGAGAGATTACCTTATAGAGCTTATCTTCTAATTGAAAAATTAGGTAGATGCGGAGGATTTCATAGCCAATTGAGCAAGATATATAGATTATTTGTGTACAGTGTTAATGAAAGAGATTTGTGGGGAAAATTTACATTTTTGATTTTACATATGAACACAAAACAATCTGGTTGCAGAATGCGATTTTGTATAATACAAAATAAGTTAATTGAATTTTTTAACAAATCGGAGTAAATACTTGTTCGATATGAGAATTAAAATCTATAATTGAAAATTTTGGTTGAAATTTAATTAGGTTTTTGGAGAAAGGGAGAAGATAAAATCTAGAGTTCTTAGTAGAGGGTACTCTTTGGAAACAATATGAAAAAATGTATGTGAAAGAGTAAAAGTCGTATGTGAAAAAGTAATTCCGTATATAAATTACTAGATTTCATGACCGTGCGATGCACGGGTCTACGTTAATGTCATTTTCATAATTTTCCTATAACAATTAACTTGTAAATATACTCCGTAATTTTTAAGAAAATAATATTGATATATTCATTCAACTTCTATTTTAAACATATTTTACCAACCGTGTTAGGAGTCAAGTTATATTTGAACTATATTATGACTCTAAAAATGATCCAAGGTATCTAAGAATTAAGCTCTCTAAGACAATGCTTAAGAGAATTAAAAGATTTTGGGTTGATCACCCTACCTTATGGTAATTGCCCGATATGGGGCAATTCTACTATTTATAGGTATTAGTATCTTCAGCACACCTACATTATTTTTCAAGGTGGGATATATAACATACTAAGGAATTACACCAAGTATGTGCAAATAATATGAGATTTTATACTGTAATGATAACATTTTTTTTACCACGAATCTAATTATATTATTTTCATAATTAATACAAAATTTTAAGAGCTCTCTAAAACAATATTTGAGAGACTTAAACAATTTTGGGTTGATATCTAAGTTCAAGGACGACTCTTATTATAATCGCATGATCACTCCAGCTTATGATATTCTCCGATGTGGGACAATTCCTCTATTTATACATAGTATTTTCACTACACTTACATTATTTTTCAATGTGGAACAAATAACATATTTAGTTGTACACCATTAAAATTATTATTTATGATACTTTCTTAAATTATTATTTATGATACTTTCCTAAATCAATTTTAATAATGTAAATTTCATGAAGGTGGGGATAATAATACACACTTTTAAGAGTTTTGTAAGATAATACTTATGAGATTCAAACAATTTTGGGTGAATATCTAACTTCGAAGGATGACTCATTTTCACAATATTTTTTTTGCGAAATGAAATGTAAAATGTTTTATATAAAAATTATAAACACCACTTGAATATAATATAGGAAATGTATATTGAGATAAATAAAAGATTTTTCACGTAATTTTTTTATGATACTTTCCTAAATTCATTTTTGATAATGTAAGTTTTACTAATGTGGATACATACTTTTAAGAGCTCTAAGACAATATTTAAGAGACTCAAAAGATTTAGGTTGATATCTAAGTTCTAATGATGACTCCTATTTATAATTATAGGAACACCCCACCTTATGATAATTTTTCGATATGAGACAATTATACTATTTATACGTAGTATATTTACCACACTTGTATTATATTTCAATGTGGGACAAATAACTTATTAAGTAGTACACCATCAAAATTATTACTTATATAATACTTTCCTAAATTTCCTAAATTAAGTTTGATGATGTAAATTTCATTATTGTGGAGATAATAATACAAACTTGTAAGAGTTCATTAAGACAATATTTAAGAGATTAATAAAATGACTCATATTTATAATCATATTTATGATCACTCCACCTCGTGATATTTTCCGAAATAGGATAATTTTACAAGTTACACTTAGTATTTATTTTTATCACAAATAAATTATTTTTAAATGTGGGACTAATAACACATTAAGTAGTTTATCATCAAAATAATATTTATGATACTTTTCTAAATTAATTTTTAATGCTGTAATAATCACTATTGTGACGATTATAATACAAATTTTTAAGAACTCTTCAACACAATACTTAAGAGATATAAAAAATTGTGGTTTATACCTAAGTTCGAGGATGACTACTATTTATAATCATAGAATCACCATATGTTATAGAAATTTTTTGATGTGGCATAATTTACTATTTATAGGTAATATTTTCACCATACATACATTATTCTTCAATGTGGGAATAACAAACTAAGTAGTACACCATCTTTTTTCATATAATATTTATTTTTTGACTGTTACTAAACTGTTATATTAATATTAGAATAATAAAAAATATTTTAAATGTCATTCATTAAATTTTTAAAGTCATTTAATTAATTAACATAACAATATAAAAAAATAGTTTAAAAGCTCGTGCGATGATCATATTTATGATCACTCCACCTTATGATAATTTTTTAATGTGGGACAAATTGTAATATTTATACGTAGTATATATTCACGAGTCACCATACCTACATTATTTTTTTCAATGTGGGACAAATAACACATTAAATAGTTTACCATCAAAATTATTTTTTTCAATACTTTTCTAAATTAATTTTTAATGATGTAAATTTTAAGAGCTTTGTACGACAATATGTTAGAGGCTCAAAAGATTTTGGGATGAAACTTTAGTTCCAAATATGATTCCTATTTGTAATCATAAGATCACCCACCATATGATAATTTTCTGATGTGAGACAAATTTACTATTTATAGGTAATATATTCACCACACCTACATTATTTTCAATGTAAGACAAATAATATACTAAAAGTTACACCAAGTATGTGCAAATAATATGAGTTTCTATACTTTGCAGGGTTTTTTTCCACCGCGAATCTAGTTATATCATTATATATATAAAAGAAACTTGTAAAATAGCATATGTGGCACAATGTGGGAATAGAATGAGGGCATTCTAGCTCTCTCATTCAATTTCAAGATTTTAGTTTTCATTCAGCCAATCATCATCATCATTATATATATAAAAGAAACTTGTAAAGTAGCCTATGTGGCACAATGTGAGAATAGAATGAGGGTATTCAAGCTCTATCATTAAACCTCAGGATTTTAATTTTGATTCAGCCAATAAGCTCCAAACTATTTCCATCACATAAATTTCTGCCAATTAATTCTCATTGTTTTGGGCAAAATTATCCATATCATTCTATATATTAAAGCAGAAAAATAATGGGTAGAACAGTCCATTCCATATCAATCTTTACGCAGAGTAATACCCTTGGTCATAGCACAAATACAATTTCCCATAAATCATTAAATTGGGCGTGCTTCACAAAACTTCCAAGTTCCAACCACTTGCTCAATTATTATTTCTACTAGACTCTTCTACCTCATCTTCCCCAATATTTGTACTAGAAAAACGTCCAAAAAATCTAACCCAACCCACAAGTTTACAGAAACAAAAAATCATTAAATTGGGTTTTCAGGGTTTATAGGGTTTTGCGACATTGTTGTGATAAAACGGCGGTGAGGTGGTAATAGTGAAAGCGGTGGCGGAAGGCGGGACGAAAGGTGGTGTTTTGGGGAAGTAATGAAGAGGAGAAGAGAAATTGTTGTTATTAGAAATTCAGGAATGTTATTTGGTTTGAAGAAATTGTTAATAGAAAATATGTTTGTGAAAATTATGTGTTATTTTCTCAACTGATTGTCAATATATACAATTCTAGGAGATAATTGCTAGGTCAATCTATTTGCCATTCCTAATTTACAGTAAATAGCACCTAATTATTTGCTAGCCAAAATACTACCAAAACAATATGTGCTGATTTTGTGCCAAAGTTAGAAACATATCATTCGGAAATATGCTCCGAATATTTCTCCGAATATTTCCTCCAATAAGAAGATATGTGGGGGGTTGATTTTGAATTATCGGGTGTTGGTGGAGACGGTTTAGTTGGAGATTACGCGGTGGTTGTGGTGGCGGTGACGACGTTGGCATGTTAATTATAATTAGAATTGTGGGTTGTGAGTAAGGTGGTTGACAGAGAATTTTAAGCAAAAAAAACTGCTTATCAATTAATTTATTTCTTATAAACAGATGTACTTCACATCGTTCTCATGCAACAACCCTACCACCGGTATTACTCCGTCGATGATGAGATCGACATCAAATATAGGGTTTCTGGTAACTTCTACAACTTCATGTATGATTCAAGACAAAAAAAACAGAAATTTCGATTAATTGAGAAAGGTTAAAAGAGTTGTGAGTAATGGGATCTGTAAAGTGAATGAATGTTGCGTAAATTAAAAATTAAGTGTTGGTTTAATTGTTAACAAAAGGTAGGGATGAGTAATGATTTTTAATTGTTGAATTTGCTACCTTCGACTTTACAGGCGTGTTATTTTGATGGCTTTTGTAATTTTTTGTTTTAAAAAGAGTAAATTAATTTTAACTCTTTTTAAGTTGCACTTTTCTTAAATTATTTTCTTATAATTTTTTTTAAAAAAATTTACTCACGTAACTTTATCTCAGCCAAAGTTCGCTAGCATTTTAATTTTCAGGCGGAAAAAAGTAATGAATAGATGAAAATTGCCCGTCATTTAACTTATCCACGCTTATTTACCCCTACTTCTTAGTTCTTACTACTCTCTCATTTATAAAAAAATAATTATAAAAATATTTTACCTCCTTAAATTCTCACAAGCCTACATATTTAAGATGATTTGGTAAAAATAATGTGAAAAAGTTTTTAAAGATGAAAAAATAGAAAAAAAAAAGTATTAGAAAGTGGGAAGATCAAACAAATGGAATAGCTATTAATAATTTAGTACCAAAATAAACGAGGAAAAAAGCAGTACCGTAGTTATTAACCCGTGTCAATCAAAGTATTATCCTATTGCCACGGGGCATATATCCGTAGGATAGAAAAACCGATAATTAATTTAGGTTCATATAATCAACGAATAGTATATAGTATTAAATGATGTTACCTTAAATAAATGAGATTTAAGTAATAGAACTAAGGCCCTGTTCTTTTGGACTTAAATTCAGCTCTTATAAGTTCAGTTCAGCTCCAATAAGTTCAGTTCAGTTCAGTTCAGCTCTATTAAGTTCAGTTCAGTTCAGTTCAGTTCAGTTCAGTTCAGTTCAGTTCAGTTCAGTTCAGTTCAGTTCAGTTCAGTTCAGTTCAGATCAGTTCAGTTCAGTTCAGCTCAACTTACTTTATTTCAACATTATTATTATTACTATTATCATTGTTATTATTATATTAATATATTTTTTATTATTATATTAATTTATTTTTTAAAATTTATTATATCACTATTATTTATTATTATAATTTTAATTTTTATTATTATATTTATATTAAATTAATTTATTTATTATTATATTATTACGATTAATTAATGGAAATATTAGTATTACTAACATTTATTATTATTATTATTATTATTTTGTTATATTATATTTAATATTTTATTAATATATTCACAATATTATTATTATTATTATTATTATTATTATTATTTATATTTACTATTATTAGTATTTATATCATTTATATTATTATATTATACTTGATCTAATTAATTCTTTAGATACTTTTGTTAATATATTTATTACTATATTATATTATTACTAATAATGTTATCATTTATATTAATATTTTATAATATTAATATTATATTATATTAATATAGTATTATACTAATTTTTAATTTATTATTATTATATTATTAAATTATACTTATCCTATTTATTTTAAATACTATTTTTAATTTATTTATTACTATATTATATTATTATTAATAATTAGATAAGTAATATTACTATTTTACTATTATTATTATTATATTATTATTATATTACTATTTTATTTTTATATATCTTATTATATTATTATATTATTATATTAGTATATTATTAATATTACTAATGATTAAATTATTATAATATTTATTATTGTATTATTATTGTCATAATCTTTTTATTAGTTCAGTTAAGTTAAGTTAAGTTAAGTTCAGATCAGTTCAGTTCAGTTCAGTTCAGTTCAGTTCAGTTCAGTTCAGTTTAGTTCAGGTCCATTAAGTTCAGTTCAGTTCAGTTCAGATCCAATAAGTTCAGTTCAGTTCAGTTCAGACGATTTCAGTCCAAAAGAACAGAGCCTAAATATGAGTTTAGGGCATTACATGTGATTCTAGAGTAGCAGAGGTATATGGTAGAAAATTAAAAAACTAAAGAATACATGATAGAAAAACCCAGTATTTATGTTGTGCAAGGCCAAGCCAACAAATCTTAATATATAGACGGGAAGAAATCATCTCCATTTGCTAAAAATAGATGTAGAAGTAAGTTTTTTTTAACGGTATACAATGAATCATGTTTGCATCAAACGTAAAACGGTTCAAGATTTATGTATAAAAATAAAGGTTAATAGAGTGTAAAGGGAAATATGTTATGGAATGAGTTTGTGAGAGGAAACAAGGAGAAAGAAATGAAGAGGATCCTAATTTTATATAGACGTGTCTCAAACACGGTGAAATATGAATATTCCGTTAGTTGACTAGGCAGTTTGAATATTTCACTCAAGTGAGTTCGTATATCAACTACAAAAGATTATGAGTCATCCCGAGAGTAATAACCTAAGTAATTAAAAAAATCATTTTCGTATATAAATAAATGTAATATCTATTCACAACTTTTATATATAGATTTAATCTCAAAATATTGAAAACAATCCCGTGAATTTTCACGGGTGTTATACTAGTTATCTTCATAATTTTTTTTACAATACTTGAATTTTTTTAATAATACCTTTTAAAATTAATTTTTTATGATGTAAATTTAACAATTGTGAAGATAATAATAGACAAACTTTTAAGAGATCTCTAAGACAATACTTGAGAGACTTAAAAGATTTTAGTTTGTGATATAAGGTCCAAGAATGATTCTTATATTTAATCATAGGATCACCCACCTTATGTTAATTTTATGATGTGGGATAATTTTACTATTTATAAATAGTATATTCATCCTATCTACAAACTTTTAAGAGATCTCTAAGACAATATTTAAGAGATTCAAAAATTTTGGGTTGATACATAAGATTCAAGGATGACTCCTATTTATAATCATAGGATTACCCACTATATTATTTTTCCCATGTGGAACAATTCTATTATTTATATGTAATATATTTAACACATCTACATTATTTTTCAATGTGGGACAAATAATTGTTATGAACTTAATTTTTCTTTAAAGAGTTTCTAAAAAGTTGAAAAGTTGATAATATTATTAGGAAAATAATTAATTTAAAAAATATAATCAAAACCTAAGAGTCCAACCATAACTTGGAAAATATATGTATGAAATTAATGTTGAAAAGTTGATAATATTATTAGGAAAATAATTAATTTAAAAAATATAATCAAAATCTAAGAAATCAACCATAACTTGGAAAGTATATGTATGAATTTAATTTTTATTTTAAGAGTTCCTATAAAGGTGGAGCCACTCACATGCCTCGAAAAAAAGCATCTTTTATATATATATATATATATATATTGATTATTTTATTATGAAATTTTATAAAAGTTAAAATTGATTTTTTAATTACTGTAATGAAAAGTGATAAAACTAATTAATTTTTATTTATTTTTTCATATATAAATATTAATAATAGCTTAATAAAATTCTTGATTTATCATTGACCCAACGTGCTAACTCTTAAGTTTCGAAATTTAGGGTCATTTTAGGTTTGGGTCAAACAGGTCACAAGTCGAGAATTATGGATCTCTGACTAATGATACCCAGATCACCCTTTTTTTTTTACTAATAAGATTTTTAATATTAAATGATAATTAATAGCAAAAACGATAGTTAACAACAAGAAAGATCAAATGGAGAACAAAAGATAACGATTAATAACGAAAAAATTTCATCAGTGTCTATTTTCGACGTATTATTTTTTTCAAATCGTTTATCTTACGAGACAAACATAACGGAAGTAGACAAATTTATGACATGGTCCATTTTGTAACATGTAAAATAAGAGCGCGATTTTGCAACTCTATTTTATACTATTTGGCAACAACTTTTACCCTTTACATTGAGCAATATAAGCATGGGGGCATAGACCAACTTCGTGCCTACACAGTACACAACTAAAAGTTGTAGAAAGTTTTGCTTAAGATGAGAATTATCCGTCTTAAATTTAAGACGAGTCAAATACTTTTACATGCTGGTAATAAAAACAAAAATTTTGATATTATCTAGGTAACAAGTGGGGTGAATTGATGTATTTGACCCGTCTTAAACTTAAGACTCTTAAACTTAAGTTAAACTTAAGACGGATAACAAACATCTTAATGAAAATCTACCTAATTGTGAAATGTATGAAAATTCATTGAAAAATGGAGAAAAAAAAGACGTAGTGACAAAAAAAAATAAGAAGATGTAGTGATAAATTAGTTTTAAAAAAAAGGTACAATGTCAATGTCATGTTGGTAGAATAATTCTCCGATGATAAATTGGCTCAAAAAACGTATCAAAAGCAACTTTTCAGTGGTTGATTGTTTTTTCGGAAAATTCATAGGTACCCCTAAACTTTATCACTTTGCACATGGTACCGACTATTTTAAGTTTGTGCACATGTCACCTTTCACGTTTTATTTTTATACACAACATGTCCTTTTCATCACTTTAAAAAAAAAATCAATTAAGCATAACCCATGCACCGAAATTTGGATTTGGCCAATTTTTTGTCCTACAAACATTTTCTTGCCATAATCTACGATTTGAGTAAAAGTCTAACGTTTTCTAAGGTTTTTTTTCTCGCGAAAACGTAAAATTGTCCTTAACTTGATCTTAAATTTCCAAATGACCATTTTTTGTTAGATCAAATTATAGATCTCGAAGAGTTAAAGAATAATAAATTTTTATTTGGCAAATTCCGATTTTTGGTCTACGATTTATGCTCATTTGAAGATTTTAAGAACGATAAAAACAACACGCCATACTCGAAAATCAAATCTCAAGGTAACTATACCCACAAACTTAAACAATTGTCTACCACGTGCAAAATGACAAAGTTTAGGGTCACCACATGAATTTTCCGTTATTTATTTAATTTGATTTAAAAACGTTTATCGCACTGCAACTTTAAGAGCTTCTAAATAAAGTTAACCACCTTAAAAATAGAAAAACTTTGGCAGAATCTCTAAGTCACTCCATCACTCGGAAGCTACTGATTTGTAAATTTAAGATTTTAATATCGAAGCTACTGCTTGTCCCGCCCTCTTAATTTTTCGGGTAAAATATATTTGTATAAGCCTACTAAAAAAAGCGAGCGGGGAGAGCCGAGCCTAATGAGCGGGACAACTTGTGAACAGCTTTATAGGTACAACTAATGAGACGAGAGTTCACATGACATCAACTATTATTGAATCAAGTGATGAGAGTGGGAGCACGATGGAAGGTAAGACGGGTGATTTTAAAGATTCGGCTGATTCTAAGAAAGGGAAAAAAAGAGAAAGGTAATTGAAGACATTTTGCTAGAATAAATTTGCATAACCTATCCGAGAGGGAAATGAGTAATTGAAAAGGGTCACCCTGAACTTATACAAGTCAAGAGGTATTTGAAGAGTTATCGAGGATGGAGCTTGACACGATTACTCGTAGGAAAGTGTATAGGTTCTTAAATGCCAAGCAAATAAGAGCGAGACAGTTGTTTGGGGGGCCCACCCGAGGAGCGAAAGGAGTACCTAATGGAGATGATGATTGACGAGTGAATCAACTCGAGCTTACACATTTGTTGGGTGGATAACCCAGTCAATTATACATACATGATAAATGTAGTTTCATGGTTTTGTAATGCTAAGTATTGCGGATGTTACTACCCGCCTGATCCGTTTTTTCAAAGGTCAAAACTCGATTTTTTTTTTGGGATAATAGTTTTTTTTTTTTTTTTTTTTTTTTTTTTTTTTTTTGACAAACGGATACAGGTAGCCTATACTGCCTTACGGGCAACATTGAAAGCTATCCAGATATAGGATCTAGGATAGAGATTAATAGCTAAACATTTTGACATACCTAAAACTGATAAAACGTAAATAAGAAACACAGTTACAACATTACAAAAAGACGAGACTATAATAGCATAAAGATGAAGATCGGTAGAATAGCCACAATCGCTCGAACTAGATGTACTTACGCACTTGCGAAAAGAACGTAGAAATTCAAGGTGATGGACAAGACGACGAAGTCTGCCATCGATGGAGACAAAACTCCTACACCATAGAGATCGATCCCTTTGATCCGAGAACCAACGAATCATTGAAACCCACATGCAGTGACCAACACGAACCCACTGAGACAAAACCACCTCCTCACCAAAGCCAATTATTCGACTAGCATTCCAAGTAGAACGATAAAGACTCCTAAAGAAGGAGATCCATATGAAGTAAAACGAAAACGGAAAATAAAATTGAGATGACATAACTTAAACAGACCCACCACCTCCAAACCAGCCAGACCCGCCGAAAACTCAACTCAAACCGACTCGCACTCTCGCCAACAGACCAAGAACACCCAGTCTCACCAATCCAGAAGAAAGAGAAGGAAACCGACAAATCACCAAAAGGCCAGCAAAAGATCCCAAACTCTATAACAAAAGGTACAAAAGCTACCACAACCCCAAAGAACCAAGACACAAACTGCGACGGACACGAAACTCCAACATACACACATGCATGCAACAAAAGCGAAAGATGACAGCCCGACTACATCACCACCAGGTGAGACACCGGCATTGAACTAATAGGCGGGGGAGGGGGCGAGGGGAGGGGGAACACCTGATTAGTCCAACCACCAACAAAGACCAGCCACAAACAAAGTACATGTATACGATGGTAAAATGATAGTAAAATAATTAATTATGATGTAATTAAAATAAGGAAAATGATATATACAGCCCTAAGGGCTGTATTTAAGGCTTTATAAGAGGAAATAAAAGCTTATATTTAATATTAATGGCACCGATATACGCGTAATTTTGTCAAACATACCTAATTTAATTCCACTTTAGGTAATTCATTTAATGCTTATATACAACCCTAAGGGTTGTATTTATCATTACCCTTAAAATAATAACAAGCTCATATAGAGAACACGTATACTCCAACACGTTAAAGTAGTATAATATACACATATATAATTCAGCATGTCTTGCTTAAGACGGGGCAACCCGTCTAATCAAGCTCTCTCACAAGAAAGCAAGTGCTCACTTTGTAATACTCCGTATTTCTGTGTATAGAGGGGCTCGGCCGAGTAGGGATTAATCGACCGAGTACATATAGTACTCGCCGAGTATAGGCTACTAACCGGATTATGGAAGATTTTATAGACATAAAGTGAAAGACTGTTGGGTTACTAACCGGATTTAATCGACGTGTAAATCATCGGTCTTTTCAAATTTCATGCAACAACCAACATAGTTGACACTTGTCGCATTGCTTTTGCTGTAACGCTCTTTTTCCCGCCAAAGTATGATGCAAACGGGGCGGTGGATCGGGTTACAGAAATTCTTATTTAAGACGGAGGTATCCGTCTTAAGCTTTAAGACGGATATCATATTCTCTTATAAAATACCCATCAAGGGTGAGTGGAGAGCACATGGGGGGTGCCCACCTTGTCCCCTCTACCCATTTCCTCTCACAAAATACCCGTTGCAAGATCCGACCCGTCTTAAGCAAGACCTACTGATCGGGTTAAGTTACTTAAGTACGACTTTGAGTCATTTGAGTAGATTCTAAGGGCTTTTCTTTTACCATTTTTAACATTGAAAAAATGTTTTTAAAATTAACGCATACGGAATATTTAATATAAAATTTTAATCATATTGAGTATTATATATTGACACCTTATATAAGTTACGGAGTATTATTTTATTACAAAATGTTATAAAAGTTATACAAAATTGATTTTTTAACTACTGTAATGAAAAGTGCTAAAACTAAATTATTATTTCATACTATATAAATACTAATAGCTTAATAAAATTCTTGATTTATCTTTGACCCAACGTGCTGACCCTTTAGTTTTGAAATTTTAGGGTCATTTTAGGTTTGGGTCAAACATGTCACAGGTCGAGATTTCCGGATCTATGACTAATGATACTCAGATCAACCATTTTTTTACTAATAAGATTTTTAATATTAAATGAGAATTAATAGCAAAAACTATAATTAACAACAAGAAAGATAAAATGGAGAACAAAAGACAACAATTAATAACGAAAATTTTTTACCAGTATTATTTTCGACGTAATTTTATTTTTTTTCAAATCGCTTATCTTACGAAACAATTATAACGGAACTAGACAAATTTATGACATGGTCTATTTTATAACATGTAAAATAAGAGCACGATTTTGCAACTCTATTTTATACTATTTGGCAACAACTTTTACCCTCCACATTGAAAATATAAGCATGGCACCTAAAAGTTGCAGAAAAAGTTGCTTAAGATGAGCATTATTCATCTTAAGTTTAAGATGAGTCAAATATTTCTACATACTGATAATAAAAACAAAATTATTGATACTCCCTCCGTCCCGGTCATTTGTTTACCATTTCCATATTTGGGTGTCTCATTCATTTGTTTACCTTTCTATATTGGGAAGGCTTTTGATGAGTAATTTCATCACCCAATGGGACTATTGTCCACTTGTCATCTTATGACATTACCCACAAATGGTCCCCTCCCCTTTCCTTGGTCTTTGTGCCAAAAGCAAAGGTAAACAAATGACCGGGACGGAGGGAGTATTTTTTAGGCAGTAAATGGGGTGAATTGATGTATTTGACCCGTCTTAAACTTAAGACGGATAAGTGGATAACAAACGTCTTAATGAAAATCTACCTAGTCGTGAAATGTATGAAAATTAATTGAAAAATGGAAAAAAAAAGGATGTAGGGACAAAAAAATAAGAAGATGATTTTGGAATGTTAGAGTACTTTAGTGATAAATTAGTTAAAAAAAAAGGCAGAATGTCAATGTCATGTTGGTAAAATAATTCTCCGATGATAAATTGGCTAAAAAAAAACGTATCAAAAGCAACTTTTCAATGGTTTGTTATTTTTTTAGTTTGAATTCAAAATGTTTATCTCAGTGCAATTTTAAGAACTTTTAAATAAAGTTAATCACCTTAAAAATAGAAAAACTTTGGCAAATTCTCTAAGTCACTCAATCACTCGGAAGCTACCGATCTGTAAATTTAAGATTTTAATATCGAAGCTATTGCTTGGCCCGCCCTCTTAATTTTCGGGTGAAATATATTTGTACAAGCCCGCTAAAAAAGCGGGCAGGGCGAGCCGAGCCTAATGAGCGAGACAGCTCGTGAACAACTCTATAGGTACAACTAATGAGACGAGAGTTCACATGATCACATCAACTATTATTGAATCAAGTGATGAGAGTGAGAGCACGATGGAAGGTAAGACGGGTGATTTTAAAGATTCGGTTGATTCTAAGAAAGGGAAAAAAAAGGTAATTGAAGACATTTTGTTGGAATAAATTTGCATAACCTATCCGAGAGGGAAATGAGTAATTGAAAAGGCCGCACGAATTTATACAAGTCAAGAAGTATTTGAAGAGTTATCGAGGATGGAGCTTGACGTGGTTACTCGTAGGAAAGCGTATAGGTTCTTAAATGCCAAGCAAATAAGAGCGAGAAAATTGTTTGGGGGCCCACCCAAGGAGTGAAAGGAGCATCTCCAATGTTTAGCTAGTTGCTACTAGCTTACCTATGACACATCATGTTTTTAAGCTACTAACATTTTAAGCTAGAAATCTCTCCAATGGTTTATGTAATTTACTTGTAGCTTAAGTTGACTCACATATTACACTCTTCTATTTTTCTATTCGCTATGTTCCTCATGTGGGTCCATTTAAGCAAGTAGCTCCATGTAGCTACTAGCTCAAAAATTTTGTGGGTCCATTTGAGCAAAGCTAGTCTACTTGGACAGCTCCAATTGTTAAGCTACTAGCTTGTAATTTTACAAAATTGCAAGCAAGTCCCTAAGCTAAACCATTGGAGATGCTCATCTCCAAACATTTGCCACATCATTTTTTCAAGCTAGAACAAATCTAAGTTACAATTTACTCCAATGGTTTAACAATTTACTACTAGCTTGATTTGACCTACTTCTATTTTCTTATTGGTTATATTACTCTTATGTGTCCTTTCAAACAAGTAGCTCCATGGAGCTAGTAGCTCAAAAAATTTGTGAGTCCATTTGAACTAAGCTAATCTACATGGACAACTCCAATGGTTGATGTGACACCCTCGAATTTGCGGAAAGATAAACAAGTAATTTAAATAAATAAAAGATGAGAATACGTTTTAATAGGTTCACTTTAGTGAAAATCGGTAAATTTTAAAACCGGAACCTACTATAAAATATATTCATCATAACAAAGGTGTCTTAAATAAAAAGGTTCATAACAAAAAGGAAATAATATTATACATAAGAAGTATCCAAAACGAGAGACATATCTCCCGTATAAAATACGGAAATAAAAGAGTGTATAATATAATATACAATCCTAAGAACCAAATATAGGTCCAAGGTAATACTTCACTCGCTAGCTCGTCAATGTACCCAAGTATGCATCACAAACCTGCCAACCGCATTAAATATAAACACGGAAGCCACAGTCAGTGGGGAGTAACTCCGAGTTCTCCCAGCCCCGAAATGTCGAGTTTAATAAAACATGAATAACATAAAAGAGATGTATATGGAAAATACAAAACCTTAACATATACGATATGCTTTTCATGTTATGAAACAAATAACTAACATATAATCTAGCATATGAAGGATAAGCTACTCATGCAAGCTATCATGTGAATCGGTTAACAACCTATACCACGAGGTAGGGAAGATAGTATTTCAGCTCAGAGGTTACATTTAAAACATGACCTGGATACAACTCAACCCTAATCATACCAACTATCATGTGAATCAGTTAACAACCGGTAATCCAAACTCTATCAACCTTAGCCGGCTTGCATCTCACCTTCTAAGATTCATAGAATCATCAAACATGAAAGACCAATACGTCTAGAAACAAGCATAAGTTCTTAGCACGGTCAATAGTCGACTTCTGTAACTCGAGGCTATACCACAAGGTAGGATAAACATCCTAGTCCTAGACTAATCAGACCTAGCGACAACAGCTAACCCATTCCCCGTCTCAATACCAAAGGTACAGTGAGAATCTCTACTAGGCGACCCCCTAAGCAGAGTTGGCTAGTACTTAAGCTGGCTCCATTCCCAAAGTGGAAGCAATTAGGCGCCATGCCCCAGCTTGGATATAAACCCACCAAGCCGGGAACACAAAAGCTATCAATCGTGTGAACTATATACTCGTTAAAGATAGTACGAGGCCTATCAAGTCATGGTCCAGGTACTCATCTAAGAATTAGAATGGTCAAGACGCCATATACTCATAAATCTCTATGGGTACTTAGCCAACACGACACATATCACACAATCCAACAGTCACGGGAAAAACTTCTTATCATGTGACTAATTGCATATAAATCATATTCAAATATCATATCGCCTCATATCTACTAAGGCTCATTCATTCATTCATTAAATACAACCTTACTTGAAGACAAATCCCCGACCGAGTCCCGCGACGGGTCATCAGTCAAAACGGGGCTGACTAGATCTTAGTTTGACCAAACCCTTTTGGTCAAACCGGCTAGAAACAGAGTCTTAGCCCATTTGGCTGAACATAAGGATATCAATTCATTTCATGCTAGTTTCATTCTAATTTCCGTAACATATAGTATTAATTCTTACAACAGCCGTTTGACTTAAAGGATATCAAATAAACACAATCGTATGTTATAATTTCTAACATGTGAGAAATAATAATATTATGAAAAACCGTTTAATTAAATAATTTACTTATTAAAATTTTCCACTTGCTAAATATTACAAAACATAATATAATAATAACAATAAACTCAAAACCGTCACAAGCCCATAAGGAGGACTCACGGCCTGTTTTGGTCGACATTTCTAAGAATCGTTTCTTAATATTTCCCGCATGCTTAACATATTTAAAACCCGTCAAAACAACAACAAAACAATCAAGTATCGACACAACCCAAGAGCCAACCCACGGACCAACCCAGACCGGACCTGGACCGGGCCTGAACCGGCCTGAACCGGCCTGGTTTGGGTCGGTTTTCCAGCCACTATACACGGCCACCACCAAGCAACAATCCAATTTTATTTCTAACATGTTTTAATTAACAACCATCCATTTTAACAACCAATTCATCCATCATTTATACAAAAATTATGATTATGAATAAATCATCCAACATGTCAAGAACATTAAATATGATAAAACTCATACAACATAATAATAATAACAACCTAACATGTTACTACTTAAAAAACCGTAAATAACAAAACATAAGTAAAAGTATGTAACATTAATTCGTCGAGTAACTCGGAATCGTTACCTTAGCTAGCACAAAATCAAGTAGCTCCCAAAATAAGAACTAAAAACCCGTCTACTAATCTTCTTCTAAAATATACGAGTCACCAAACTCGTCTTCATAATCTTCTCATGGTGATGAAGAGCGGAAAGGAGACTCTAGAAATATAAGTTAGGACGGATTTGACCAAGTAACAAAGGTTTTGTGACGATTCTGCTCAAGAACGATCAAGAACGCTCAAGAACACCAAGAACGATTTTGGTTATATTAAAGAAGGTATTAAATAGATATTAAGTTGATTTAATGTAAAATGAAAAGATAATTAGTGAGTAATGGGGGGGAGGGTGTGCCGTGTAATTATAGAGGAATAATGGAGTCGGGTTTTGAAATTGTTGTTACGGGATTTACTCGGGTTTTATAATTATATTATGGTAATTGTTTAGATATTATTAGATATTAAGTTAATTTAATCAAATATCTAGATATTATTTAGATATTATGTTATTGTAATCAAAAGAAAGAAAATATCTAATCCTAAGAGAGGAGAAGAGGGGAGCCGTGTGGTGTTGACAGATATCGGGTCAGTTTAAGCGATTTGCGTAATTTAAACTGACCGATTGATAAAGTTACAAATATCGTAGATATTTGTATTAGTTTAATCAAAATAATCAAAAGATCTAATATGAGTGGAAAGAGTTGACTTGGGCGTGTGACTCATGCAAGAGTCGGGTTTCGGGTTTGTTTCGGAACTTAAGTTGACTCGGGAATAGTTAAATGACGTTCGGGGTTAAACCGTAAAACCTTCTCTTTAATTCCGAATAAATTCAAAATAATTATATTAAATTATCATAAATTCAAATAAATCTTAATAAATAAATTAAATTTATTATTTTTCAAATATAATTTCGGTCTTTCAAATTACGGGTTGTTACAGTTGAGCTACTAGCTTGCAATTTTATAAAATTGCAAACAAGTCCCCAAACCAAACCATTGGAGATGCTCTAATAGAGATGATGAGTGACGAGTGAATCAACTTGATTCAATGCTAGATCTTGCTATATGTCGTAAGAGTTTAATTATCTTCACATTTTTAGCATTACTATTTTTAAACTTGCTTTTTGAATTTTGTTTGATTGAATGAAATGGTTTTTAGCTGATGGTACATTTGCTAAACTGCTACTAGACACGCCTGGTCCGTTTTTTCAAGGGTCAAAACTCATTTTTTTTGGAATAATAGTTACCTGTCTCGCACTTCAATTTTTGGGGATATGAAGTACTTGATACACAATTTATTATTTTAGCACTTCTATTTTTGGGTCTCCACCCTAGAAGAAACGAGTCGAGCATATCTGGTTAAAGTGGAATTAGGCCCGGTTCTTTTGGACTTAAATTCAGCTCTTATAAGTTCAGTTCAGTTCAGTTCAGCTCTAATAAGTTCAGTTCAGTTCAGTTCAGCTCTATTAAGTTCAGTTCAGTTCAGTTCAGTTCAGTTCAGTTCAGTTCAGTTCAGTTCAGATCAGTTCAGTTCAGTTCAGTTCAGCTCAACTTACTTTATTTCAACATTATTATTATTATTACTATTATCATTGTTATTATTATATTAATTAATTTTTTATTATTATATTAATATATTTTTTAAAATTTATTATATTACTATTATTTATTATTATAATTATTATTTTTATTATTATATTTATATTTAATTAATTTATTTATTATTATATTATTACGATTAATTAATGGAAATATTAGTATTACTAACATTTATTATTATTATTATTATTTTGTTATATTATTTTTAATATTTTATTAATATATTCACAATATTATTATTATTATTATTATTATTATTTATATTTACTATTAATAGTATTTATATCATTTATATTATTATATTATACTTGATCTTATTAATTATTTAGATACTTTTTTTAATATATTTATTACTATATTATATTATTACTAATAATGTTATCATTTATATTAATATTTTATAATACTATTATTATATTATATAAATATAGTCTTATACTAATGTTTAATATATTATTATTATTATTTATAATATTATATTATGAAATTATACTTATCATATTTATTTTAATTACTATTTTTAATTTATTTATTACTATATTATATTATTATTAATAATTAGATAAGTAATATTACTATTTTACTATTATTATTATTATTATTATTATATTATTATTATATTACTATTTTATTTTTATATATCTTATTATATTATTATTTTATTATATTAGTATAATATTATTATTACTAATGATTAATATTATTATAATATTTGTTATTGTATTATTATTGTCATAATCTTTTTATTAGTTCAGTTAAGTTAAGTTAAGTTAAGTTCAGATCAGTTCAGTTCAGTTCAGTTCAGTTCAGTTCAGTTCAGTTCAGTTCAGTTCAGGTCCATTAAGTTCAGTTCAGTTCAGTTCAGATCCAATAAGTTCAGTTCAGTTCAGTTCAATTCAGTTCAGACGATTTCAGTCCAAAAGAACAGAGCCTTAATACAAAGTACTGGTATACGATGGTAAAATGATGGTAAAATAATTAACGCAAATTCTTATTTCAGACGGACCATTTTCGTCTGAAAAATAAGACGGGATTATGTTGCCACTTTTTGATGATAAAATGTAACCACATCTTATATCAACTTGTTTTCAATAATTGTTACATCTAACTGTAAAGTGGTTACAAAATCTCGTCTTATTGTTTTAGACCAAAATGGTCCGTCTAAAGCAAGACCAGATGAATAATTAATTATGATTTAATTAAAATAATAACATGCTCGCATGGAAGCAGAAGCGGCAACAGCTCTCAAGTCTCAAGAACAGCAATAGTCTCGCTTACATTGTTCATTTGTTCAGTAAAATGCATAAATCTCTTGTCCCTTGAAAACTCTCACATTTCCTTGAAAAACAGTAATTAAATAAGTACAAGTCTACAAAAATGGCAAACCCATCAACTTCAAAACAAAACTCCTCATCATCATCATCAGCTATCCAACAATCCTGTTTCCCAATTCTAGAATCCAAAATTCTACCAAACCCATCAATATTATTCTCACCACACCTTCATTCATCACCATTTCCTACACATGCATTCTTTCAGAACCTCAATGCTCATAAACCTGTTTTTCTCCACCCTTACTTTATCAACCTTTCCTCTTGTCAACTTTCACTATCTTACCCTTCTGTTAATACGTCTAACTCCTCCATTTCCCAAACTTTCACCCCTGATTTTAAAATCTCCTCCTCGTCGCAATCGTCGATGCATCTAATATCCTCTTTCACTGACTTAACAGTCACTGTCGACTTTCAAGTTACTGATATCCGCTTGTTTTTAGCAAGAGGAAGTCCTTACATTACTCTTCAACTCTCCACACCATTATGTCTCTCCTTCTCATCTAAGTCTGATATTAAATCTGTGTCTTCTTCTTTGTGTAATACTAAACACAAAGTACAACTTCAAAGTAAACAATGCTGGTTAATTTACTCATCTTCTGAGTTAATCCTCAAAAAACGGGATAACAACAATGAGCTCAATTCCATGGCATTTGTCGGGATCATTCGTGTGGCGGTCATGCCAAATAATAATGTCCAGACAGAGGAGACGCTCGATAATTACAAGAGCTGTTACCCAATAAGTGGGGATGCTGTTTTTTCAGACCCTTTTAGCTTGGACTATAAGTGGGAAACCCAAGGGTGGGGGGAGTTGTTAATGCTAGCACATCCCCTGCATCTTAAGCTAATTGCATCACTTTATAATTCTGAATTCAGGGTTTTGAATCATTTCAAGTATAACTCTTTAGATGGTGATTTAGTTGGTGTTGTGGCTAAGTCATGGAGTTTAAGAGCTCCAAATCTTCCTATAACTTGGCATTCTCTTAGAGGAATTCCAAAAACTTTTCATCCTGAAATTGTCACTGCTCTATGGAAAGATGTTGCTGCCCTTGATTCAACTACGCTTTCGACAACTCATGTATTGACTTATGGAAATAAGATATTTAGGGCAGCAAGATTGGCCTTGATTGCTGAGGAGGTCAATTGCAGTGAAGTCATCCCTGTAATTAGGAAGTTTTTAAGGGATGCAATTAACCCATGGTTGAATAATACGTTTAGCGGAAATGGCTTTGTATATGAAAGGATTTGGGGTGGAATTATAACCAAACAAGGAATTAGCAACAGAAATGCTGATTATGGTTTTGGATTGTATGACAAACTCCATTACTTTGGATATTTTGTTTATGCCATTGCTGTTCTAGCAAAACTCGATCCAGAGTGGGGTGTTCTGTTTAAGAGTCAAGCTTATGCCTTGATTGGATCATATTTGAACTTGGATCGTACCCCAAAATCTAAGTATGCAAGACTTAGATGCTTTGATTTTTATAAGCTCCATTCTTGGAAAGGTCCTGCTGATGGCGAGTGCAATTCTCACCACTCAAGTGAACAAATATTTACATACTATGCTGCGTCGCTTTTAGGAATGGCCTATGGGGATAATCATCTAATGGCCGTTGCTTCAAGCATTGCTTCATTCGAGATGGAAGCATCAAAGACTTGGTTTCATGTAAGGAATGATGGAGTTTATGGAGAAAGATACAGCAAAGAAAATAAACTTGTGGGTATTTCGATGATGACTAGAAGAGAAGACAAGCTGTTCTTCGCTCCAGCAGAACATAAGGAGATTAGGGCCGCCATGCATGTTCTGCCATTAATTCCCATTACTGAACTTCTATTCTCCGACATTGGTTTCGTAAGAGAAGTTATACAGTGGACAAAACCGGCATTAGCAAGAGGAGATGCATCTGATATGTGGGCAGGGTTTGTTTACGCATTAGAAGCGCTTTATGATAAAGAAAGTGCGGTTAAGAAGATCAAAGGTCTGAAGGCGTATAATGAAGCTCATTATCTAACAAGTTTTTTGTGGTGGGTTCACAGTCGCGAGGAAAGGGAGAACTTTTGTTGTTGGTGTAGGAAAGATGCTAATGAATGTTGGTATTGTGCGTTTTGTGGGTAGTCAGTCTACTTGTCTTTGGGTATATTATCTCATTTTCAATCTGAAACTAGCAGTGTATGGCGAGGAATTTCGCTGTTTTAGAATCCTCATTTTATCCTTTCTCCATTCTTGCTTTGATGCGGTACACAAGAAAGGGTCTTTAGTTTTTTATTTATTTCTGTTCTGATGTTATCTTCAATTGAAAAGAATCTTTGATAACATGTTTAATTCCATGTCCGTATGAAAGTAGACTGTAGAGCACGGACCGAAGTATAAAGTATTTGGTAGTTGGCTCGAAAAGTAATTGGAATCGTGATTTATAGGGAGCCAGAAGTTTTTCTACTTGGAGAAAATCTGAATATAGAATTAGATGTGGGATAAGTGCGTCTAGATGAAGTAACTGTGCACTTGTTGCTTCTGCGGCTAAAATTGTTGTTCAAAAGTCAGGGAGTGTCTATATCGCCAATTTCACAAATGAGTAAGGTTACATAAGAAGTTTGTACCTACCAATCTACAATAAGTGGGTTGCATTACATATATAACTCAATTGAAGTTTACAAGTATCTATATTGCCAGTTTGGACCAAATAACCGCACGAATTGACGATACTTGCTGTGTTGTGGCATTGGTTCAAATGTGAATGTTGTGTGAGTGTTCCCAATGTGTGAAAAGGGACTCACATTGTTGTTGAGTTAGAGGCTTAGAGCCAGAAATTCTAGAGTACAGGAGAAATCGACCCGTAAGTCTCAAATAATGAATGTAATTAATTGCACGCAGTAACATTTTACATTTTGCATCCCATACGTCTCAAATAATGAATGTAATTAATAGCAAGCAGTAAGATATTACATTTTGCATCGTAGATTCTACAAACAAAAACTAAGCCATTCGTGGTACTTTTACCTGGAGGTCACTTCTAGCTCACATGACTCTATATGAACATTGGTTTCAGCATTCATAAGAGGATCAGCAGCTTATGCATAGCTTTAACTACGCGGCTATTGGATCCTGTAATCAGTTACATATATTTCAGATGGTAAATAATCGTTGGAGGAGAAAATCCTGTAGTTATTGTGCAATATTCACAAACTACTCTCGTATCTTTTAGGTAACTAATACTGTACTATATTCTAGGTGACAAATAAGATTACCTTAATTACAACTATTACTAATTGTACCAGTCACTTCTCATCACAAATAGCTTGTATGTTTTGGGGGTATATTATCGTGTCATTCCGCATATATGTTACCTCAGGGTCAATGGCATAGGTCAGGTGAGTAGAGTGTGATATTTATCATGTCGTTTCGAATACATGCCATCTCACAACATTGTTGGAGCCAGTGTCCTCCACAGTTAGTGCAATAACATAAATAAATCTCTATAGGTTCACAGGGTATACTTTGTATTGTAATCAGTTGATTAACGTTTATCGATAACGGTTGACTTGCTAGATAAGTTTGACGTTTTTGTCATACAGATGGCGGTGATCAACTGGTCCCTAAAAGTCACACCTAAAGGATGTGATTGAGAGATGTGATTATTTGAGAAAATAATCATATTGATGCCTTATTAAATGACTAAAAGATTAGTCGGTGTTTTTTGACTAAAAGGTTAGTCAATGTGATGATGATATAATTATTTAATAACGATTAAATAATGTTAGCTAAGACGAATCAACTGTAATTCGTAATTAAATATAAAATGTTATATTTAGTTATAGTATATAATGTGAGCTTAAACGAATTAAAATGTTAATTCGTAATTAAACATAAACCGTTATATTTAATTAGCAGGATTATAAATATACCGATATTTCTAATTGAAGTATATATTATACGATTGTCATAATAATTGTTATGTTAATATATCCACTGCAAAATGTTGTAATGGACCTTATTAATGTATGACAACATATTAGACAAATATAATATGTATAACATTATATTAAATGGAAGCGAATTTAACCGAAAAAGAGTCCAGATTACTCTTTGGAATTTCGGTCAAAATGGTAACAAAATAAGAGAAAAATAACCCTTATTTTTCTCCTATGGGTGCCGTGACCTAGGGAGTATATGGAAGAGTTTTAGACTCATTCCAACTCTCTAATTATTCATCATCAATTTCACATCTCAAAAAGAAAAAGATACATACTCTTTTCTCTCTAATTTTTCTAGCAATTACAAGGGCATATCTCAATCAGTCTTGGGTGCTACGATTAGGAAGATATCTACTTTGATATCTGTTCTTAGGCCGAATTTACGAGGACTAAAGGTTATTCCTAATCCCTATGTTTATTATGCAATTTCGTTTATGACTTGTTAATCATATAAATCATAATTTCATTATAATCCTGTAAGATTAAAGGGATGTATACGGATATATTCCCACAAACATCTCATTTCTACAATGGCATACGTCAGGTCAATAGGGTGTGCTTCATTTGGGTTCGTCACTACTAAGCTTTTAGTTAAGCTAGTCCTTTCAGGTCATCTCAAATGGCTATTTTCAGGTTGAGTGGGGTCGGACTTTCAGGTCAAGTGGCTTTCATCGGACCAGTATTGACTCCATCAAAATTCAGGCTGAGTACATGTTTGGTCAATTTTTAAGGTTAGAGTAAGATTGGTATTTAAAAGAAGATGAGATTAAAGAACAACCCACCTTAGAAGTGAGATTTGCCAATGCCGTGTTGAATTTTTGTCGAGTTTTTGTACCAGCGACGTGTCCAGCCTTTGCGACCTTGCTAAAAGCACCATCGAACCATGCTGCACCTGCAGTAACATACCTGTACAGGGCCAAAACAGTGTGTTACAACTACAAGGGTCAGATAACATACAAAAATACTCTCATGTGAGTTGGACCCAAAAATACGTTCTTATGGACTTCTTTTATGTGAGGTGAGTTTATAAAGTATACCTCCATATCTAGTATTAGAAGTAATCTTATGTAAAGTCCTTGTGAGCCAAGAAAATGGGATGTATATAAATTCAATTGATGGACGAGAAGAGAACAAGTTGCGACCTAAAAGCTGTTTCACACTTTTTTCCACTTGAGTTTGCTTCAAATCAATAGATTATATCTACCTTGGTAGGTTAAGATGGCAATAATTCAGCTTGCTATTCAAAAAAATAATTAAACTTTGATGGCTCACTTTTGAGACAACATCTATATTTTCAAGTATAGAACAACATTTCCGGTCTATCCTATTACGTCCTTGAACGTGAAGCCCAAATCAGTGGTTGACAATTTTTTTCAGAAATGGAGGGAGTACTTAGATCACTCAAATGGCGTCATATCAATTGTTAAGCTAAAATCAGCGAAGTTACCCCAGTAAGTATGATTCTGCCTGAGAAAAAGCTACGTACAAACAATTTTTTGATATGAAAAATAATATCTGTAAGTGAGGCCTTTTCCATATCAACCTTCAATGAATAAAGATACTAAAGAATGAGCAACATAATATTCCAAAATGAAGGTAACATGAAGTTATACCTGTTCGACTTCACAGCTGTTCCTGTATTGTTCAATTTTCTTTCAGCTGCAAGTATGGCTGCCATTGTTTTGTCAGAGACATGAAGTCTTTGATCTACAGACTTGACTTTTTCATTGACAGCCGAAATTCCAACTGTAAGCTTCTCAGTCAGTCCAACTCTCTTGTCAAAAGAATTGACCTTGGCAGATGCAGTAGCCCTAAACTGATGTTTCTCATCAAATGCTTTCGCCTTGGTGACAGCATCTTGCCTAATGGCAGAGCCTTTCGCTATCATATTCGAAACGACTTCTTGGGCTTTACTAGCATATAATCTTCCAGGTTTTACCTGCTTAGAAGGTGATCACCATGAATCATTCATAAACATAAAATTGTGAAGCTTTTAGTCATTTAAATAAACTTTAGTCCATGTAGCGCATATAACGATCAAATTTAAATGCCATATTAAAGAGATATATTGAGTTTATTGATCAAGAAGAATTTAAGTGATCCAGGAGGTCAACAAAGAGTGCAATATCGCAAGTAAAGGTAATTTTATTATACTTGCATCAGTTGCATGGCTCCACAAAGCCAAAAATCTAACGGGTAAATTCAACCGTCAGATTTGTGCTCAAAACAGGAAATTGAGATCCCTTAAGACAATGACCTAGTTTGCACAAACTTCAAGTGTGCTGGTGCTCTCCTCTTCCCCTCCCCTCCCCTCTCCTCTCTTACAGAGTCATTGGTGACGTGGTGAGTCTACAAAAAAGTCTATGTAAACTAGGGTTTCAGACTCTCAGGACACCAGGAAGGCAGGAAACCTGATTTTTATGTGCATTTTTCAACCTTTTCACTAACAAAACTCAACTTTCTATAATTTTATCTGAGAATAACTTTAATATATTCAAAGACACATTAGGAAACAAAATTTGCTTAGGCACTGCGTGGAGCCCACCTACCTCCGGATTTGACGATACATCTTCTGTATGAGCTGTTCTCGATACATCCTCAACAATTCCTAGTTCCTGAAGACATAACAGCACAATATGTAAAGCAAGTACAGGAGCTGGACAGCTGCAGAGCAAATAAGCGAATTTACCGTCTCAGGCTCGACAGCATAATTTTCGGCAAGGGATATAGCGACAATGCGATCCACTAGAGTTGCTCCCTGCATAGTCCATAGAAATAAAACCACCTTTTAGTTCATAGTGCCAGAAAGATTTTATAGCTTAGCCATTATTGGCTAGAATTGAATTATAAAGAAACAGTAAGTGAAGTTATTGGGTTGTTAGAAATTTTGCACAGCCTATTAATTTAATTCAAAATGAATGTCTAATTTATCCAGTAGAAACTATAATGCTTTTGTGCACTTAAGTTTAATATTGCATACATCTGGAACTCCAAATCACTCCAAAGGCCTACACAAGATGATTCATAGAACAACAATTTAAATGAGGCGGTCTCATAAGTACGACCAATGATAACATTAATGGCGAAGTTAATTGACAAAATATGCTTTTTCTTATAATACATTTTCAAAACTTATACTCCGTAGCTTATTTAAAATCCCTTAAAACTAATACCGTACATGAACGTTTTCTCCAAGCCTTGCACCTAAAACAACTTTTGGCAAAAAAAGTAAACTAAAGAATATCAATCCAAACGATTTCCACTCCTACTAAAAGTAAACTCTAACGAAAAATTAAGATCATTATTTATTTCCTTTCGCGAGTAAATGTCTTCTTTATTTTACAAAAAAGGCTTTTGTTAAATAAATAAATGTTGATATAAGGTAATTTCTTGGATTTTTCTATGGTGTACCTTAGTGGCTTTCTAAATTGTTTGACCTATTCTTTGTTTTTCAAAATTCTAGAAGCTACTCCAAAACATTATATCAAGTTCTACAAATAACCAAAATGCTTAAATTTCTCACTTGTACATATTATGTGTAAAATTTTAGTTGATTTATTCATCCATAACAAATAGAGTCATAATTTGGGATGTGTGGTATAGTAGCATTAGCAAATACCAAAGCAAGTGTTTATTTGATGTAATATGAACGAACGAACAAATAAACGAACGAACGAGCAAATACTAGAAGTATCAATGTAATTGTTTCTCTAATAGCGTAGGACTTTCTACCTATAAAATAGAGGTGTTTGTTTGATGTAATATGAACGAACGAACGAACAAATAAACGAATAATAGGAACGACAATCTTTCGTAGCTCTCGATTCTAATAAGTCATCAAAAACGTTCATTGTGTAGTCATTCACAAAAAAACGTAGCCGTTGAAGAACCCAAATTAAACGATTGTTAAAAACTCAAGATATAAGTGAGAATTTTTAATTTGTTAATATCTAGCACAAATGTAACTTGGTTATGATGATTTTATAACAAGACTGAAACAACTATAACAAAATAAGTAGAAAGCAAGAAGTAGCCTTAATTTATAGTAAGCCTAATAAAAAGAAGAGAACTTACAGAGAGTAATAAGGCAATTTCAAGAGCTTTTTCTTCGCAAAATGTAACAAAAGCAGTTCTAGATTGTCCTGCTTCACTGTATATACAAGTAAACAATTAACATAAAAGGGAAAGTACCCATTAATTATAATCATAATTTAAACCAACCAAACTTGATTTAATTGCAATTAAACTAGAATTGTGAGTACTAATTTAGAAACTTACCCTCGGATCTCAATGTGGCGTATATCACCAGAAAATGAGAAAAAGTCGTGAATTTCTCTTTCACTTGCTAGATCTGATAAGTTACCCACTTTAATTGTTCTACTCTGCTATACAAATACATTCACAATATTAAAACAAAACAAAAAAGCAATTTAAAATTTGAATTTCTCGAGTAAGGAAAAAAATGCAGGGATTTAGGAAATGGACATACATACCTGCATTATGGGGATAATTTATATGCTTGAAACTAATATGTTTTGGATTTGTTAATTTTGAGAGTATTTGTTTTGTGGTTTTAGTTGAGCAATGAACCAACGTCTCTTTCGATGATTACAGACAGCTAGGAAGGAAGGATTTGGAGTTTGGACGTTGCTTTTTAAACACAAGGGACAACTCAGATGATACCACTTTATGGAGTATTTTTTTTTTTTTTTTTTAAATCGTTGGACTGTTTATTTGACTATATTTTTACGCCATATTTGACCGTCTTGTACTCTTGTTTGTTTTTTAGCACGAAATAAGACCATATCTTTCAATTTTGACTTCAAAATTAAGGGTACGTGAGAGCATCCGGTGTATTTTTACCTTATCGGTCGAGTGCGAGGTAAGTACTCGATCTAGTAGGTGTGACTCGGTTGAGTAACTTAGTGAAACTCCACTGAGTGAGGCAGTGTACCAAATCTAATTTTGGCACTGTTGGGTGTCATTCGGCCCGAGTCAGTGGGGGACTTGGGTTAGGGCCACTCGACCGAGTGGGCTTAAGGACTCGATTGAGTCGGGCCGATCTGATGGGCCTTTGCTCAGTTTCCTTTTCTTTTAATCCTTAAATTTTAGGGTTTGTATAAATAGACCTATAAGCTATTATAATCATATCAAAGCCTCTTAAACCCTAGTTATCATCTTGTCATCTAAGGAGTAGATTTGTAGATCTAGCAAAAGATAGTTTATCCTAAATCCTTTTGTTGGTAAGTTTAGACTATACTTCATCTATTTTGTAAGATTATAGTTGGTAATCCTTATCTTATTGATTATTACTAGTATACCTCTCGTGCAATTCACAGTATTTACAAAGTTTATCTTTGATACAATATTATTTTTAAGTTTTAGTTGTAAATTGTAAATTGTTAGTTAACATTTATCATCATTGTATCTTTAATTGAGAAAAATAAATAAAACAACAAAATAATGAAGATATTTAATTGATGATATGAAAGGTATATGTTAATAAAAATAATTTTTTTACACAAAAATAATAATTTTTTTATAATTGTTTTTGTTGATAATAACATACGCTTTAGCTGCTTTAGCTACGGTTTATCTTTCCGAGCAAAATTTTAATCCCCAAAAAACCTAGAGGTAAATCTTAAATAGTGGATTACATCAAAATATGAATGTAAATATGAGATTACGTCAAAATAAGGGAAGTGTTTTTAATTCAGTGTATTATTTTAATAGATTTCTCATCCTTAATTACATTTTTATTAGAGAAAAATATTTAAAAAAGTTAAACTAATCAAACAACTCATGATATTATCTTGATATTTTAATGAAAATAGTTCGTTAGCATGAATCAAATTGTATTATTTTATAAATTTCACAAATGAGTTTAACTATTTGTTTTGTTATAAAGCTAGTAATAAAGGTTTATAATTTTGTTTTGCACGGAGGATAATTTATATAGTTTAATGAAAAGATTGTTGTTTATGACATTTTAATGAAAATACTATAATTTTAGTTTAATGAAAACTTATAATTTAATGAAAAAATTATATCTTAATGAAAAGATTATATCATGATGAGATAATTGTTTATTTTGTTTCCTTATTTAGTGTGTGCATTTTGGAGGAAAAATTAAAGGATAGACTTATTTTTTTAGTATAAAGGGGGTGAACTTAACTCTAGAATTTGGGGATTTCTTATTCTATCTAATTTTATTTGGCGAAATCCTAGAAAGTGGGGATTTAGGTATATTGTAAACGGATATTGGGGGTTTTGGGGAATTTGTTTATAATTAGGCAACTGATTAAGGTTAGAGTGTAATTTATGTTATTATGTTATTATAGGTGCCGATTCGGTAGAGGAGCGGGTTTGATACCTTCCTTTGATTGAATTTGATTTGCTAAAAGGTAGGGTTTTTTTTACTCAACCTTCGGTTTATATGAACAATCTTGCTTGTATTGTTTATTGTGGTTGTCAATGATGATGGTTGTATATTGATAATCGATTGAGGGGTTGATTGTGATTGTGTGTTCATACAAGAATCAGGTCCAGTACCGACCGTTTTTAGCGGTCGCTAATACTGAAAATCGGTCGGTAATACCACTTACCGACCGTTTTTCCCTCCTTGGCGTCCGAAAAATATCGGTCGGTAAATATGGTCGGTAAATGTTGTATACCGACCGATTTCAAATCGGTCGGCAAAATACCGACCGAACAATCAGTCGGTAGACAAAAAATCCGTCGGTGCTATAACATATTGACTTGGTCAATGTAAAGGCCTAGTCGGTCGGTAAATCACCATTCGGTCGGTAATTACCGACCGATGGTCGGTCGGTATAAGCAAATTTTCGGTCGGTGCCATGTTTCGTCCATAAATAATCAGAAACTTTTTAGACGGCA
>JAIUZE010005631.1:0-17045 GCA_022085475.1 Heliosperma pusillum
CAGCATTTACGCAACTATTTAAACTACTCAAAAACTCAAGCGTGAGACTACGGTAGGAGAGCTCGTGCATAGAAAATAAAGTAGTCATACCCGTAGTTGCGAAAAAAGTCTGCATCTGCTCCGTCAAGCTTAAACCACGTATGACGTCGTGGCAAAGAAAGACGGTAGGCTCCATTTCCAACCCTTGAATCCCTGCAAAGGCTTGTCTATGAGCGTCCGTCTCAAAGACGACTTTCGGAAAATCCGGAAGTTGCTTAATTTCCAAATCTTCGTCCGGGTTTGGGTTGTTGGACCCGCTTCCCCTCCTTCTCTTTGTGGTCCTTGATGCTGCTGCTTTGCCTCTCCCTTGTCCCACTATTGTTCTTCTAACACAAGCTTTTCAAAAGAAAAATTGCTAAACGAAATTTCTTAAAGACGACTACAAACACTAGCAAAACCTTCAATTAACCCCAAAACTACTTTCTATTGAAGTAGAAAGCTTGAAAACTAACCCAAAAAATGGATCCCCAAATTCGGATTTTTGAAACCCTAGGTTTGAAATTTGATTTTTTTGAGTTTTTTGGTGTTTATAAGGTGAAAGAATGGTTCTTTTTGTGTTTATAATTGAACAAGAAGAGTTTTTGTAGCAATTTAGGGAAGATTTGAGGTGATTTGATGGAGTTTTGAGGGAGATTTGGGTTTGTAGAGAGATAAGGGTGTTTGTGTGGTGGGTGAAGAAGATGAAGTGAAAGGATAAGAAAGAAGAAAAGAAATAAGGGAGAACACGGTATAGAAGGTTTCACGACCGTGAAATAGAAGTCACGGGCGTGACTTGAGTTTCACGACCGTGAAACTTGTTTCACGACCGTGAAATAATTGGCAGAATGAGGCTAAGGTTTCAACGATACTTCACGACCGTGAGATGTATTTCACGGTCGTGAAGTGCTTTGCTCGTGATTTCACTTTCTTTGCTTCACTTGTCACGGGCGTGAAGCTTATTTCACGACCGTGACTGGACTATTTTCGACCCTTTGGACCAAAATTCTTCACCCTTGCTCGATTTCTCGCTTCTTCATTATCGTTCCTCCATATCTCCTTCATTTCATCTTACAAGACAATCACACACCACATTAAATCCCTCCCTCACACTCTCATTGACAAAAATTGCACCAAAATTTCAAACGTTAAATAACGATGGGAAATTGATTTAATTAATGATTCGGTTGGCAAAAACTCAACCTCATTATCGTCAACTCAACCAATTTCCATGCAAACAAATATATACTAAGCAAACAAAGAGTTAGAAATATATACAAAAATTGGTGGTTATTGAGGAACTCCTCCAAACCCATCCAAGAGCAAGAGTTTATAAGCAAGACTCTTCCTCGGGAAGAGGATCCCCAAGAAAGAGTATTTCAACTGTGCATTTCACATCTCCATCATAATATCGCTTCAGCAACGGCGCCATTTGATGAGTGGGTTTTGTCGTCAATTCACACATCAAAAATAAACCCGATATAAGTAGTATATAGGGGTCGAATCCACGAGGATGGAGAGGTCAACTACAAGCTTGAATGAGTCCTATTCTAGCCTAAAAAGAGTTGAATGAGAAGATTAACTATGAACTACGAAATGCAAGAAATTGCTAAAATGATATGGTAAAAACAAATTATGGAAAACTAAGGTAAAGGGGTCACCTTAAGGGGATCAATGGGTTAGTCAAGTAATTAGCAAGTGGGTAATAAGTTTGAGTAGAAATAATTGCTAATGTCTCAACAATTAATAATTTTCAACAAAGCTATCGCATTTGTCTCAAATTACTCATATAAACACTAGTCTAATCATCTCTACCACCGTCTTCACTCCAAAGCTCGAATGCGCCATGAGGCGATATATCAATAACCTTAAAGGGGCCCGACCATCTTGACCTTAGCTTCCCGGGAAACAATTTGACCTTAGAATTGTAGAGTAAGACTTGATCGCCCACGCTTATATCTTTATCCACCAACTTGGCGTCATGCCATTTCTTCATTTGATCTTTATAAATCTTCGAGCTTTTGTAGGCATCAAGTCTCAACTCCTCTAGTTCACTCATTTGAAAGAAACGCCTCTCTCCGGCCATGTCGATGTCAAAGTTTATCTCTTTTAAGGCCCACCACGCCTTATGCTCCAACTCGATCGGCAAATGACAAGCCTTGCCATAGACAAGCTTGTAAGGAGTTGTGCCAAGAGGAGTTTTGAAGGCGGTTCTAAGAGCCCATAGCACATCGGGGAGCTTTTGGGACCAATCCTTTCGACTTTTGCTTGTGGTCTTCTCCAAGACGGCTTTAATTTGACGGTTTGAAACCTCCACTTGCCCACTTGTTTGAGGGGGGTAGGCAAGGGCGGTCTTGTGAGTGACACCATGAGAAGAGAGCAAAATCTTGAAGGTGCTCTTCCTAAAGTGTGAACCCCCGTCACTAATAACCACTCTCGGGGTCCCAAATCTTGGAAAAATAGTATTCTTGAAAAGCTTGATAACAACTTTCGCATCGTTTGTTGGGGTAGCTACGGCCTCAATCCACTTGGATACATAGTCCACCGCAACTAGAATGTACTCATTCCCACAAGAGTTTGGGAATGGTCCCATGAAGTCAACTCCCCAACAATCGAAAAGCTCAATTTCAAGAATATTGTTAAGTGGCATCTCGTTTCTTTGGCTTATGTTCCCCGTTCTTTGACATCTATCGCAAGATTTGAAAAAATAATGTATATCTTTAAACATCGATGGCCAAAATAACTCACCTTGTAACATCATTGTAATGGTGCGAGATGTACCAAGGTGGCCCCCATAGGCCGAATTGTGAATCATATCCACTATTTCCATTCCCTTTTCCCTCGGAACACATCTTCTAAACATGCCATCACCACACTTGCGAAAAAGATGTGGGTCATTCCAAAAGTAGCGTTTTGAAACATGCTTCAATTTCCTTCTAGCTCTAGCATCTAGCTCCTCCGGAATGAACCCAATTACAATAAAATTCGCCAAGTCCGCAAACCATGGTGATTTACGACTAATCATCATCAGACTATCTTCTCTTATCCATTCATTAATTGGGCCACTCTCATCTTTCAACCCATGATCTTCGATAGTCAACCTAGATAAGTGGTCGACAACATCGTTTTCCGATCCCGCCTTGTCTCTAATCTCCAAGTCAAACTCTTGAAGTAATAGAACCCACCTCAAGAGTCTTGGTTTTGCATCTTTTTTCACCAACAATTGTCTCAAGGCGGAGTGATCCGAGTAAACCACTACCTTAGAACCAACAAAGTATTGCCGGAACTTTTCCACGGCATGCACAATGGCCAACATTTCTTTCTCCGTCGTAGAGTAATTGACTTGAGTTTGATCTAGAGTCTTGCTAGTGTAGTAGATGACATGGTGTCTCTTGTCCACGACTTGTCCAAGTACCGCCCCGACCGCATAATCGGAGGCGTCACACATAACTTCGAATGGAAGGCTCCAATCCGGTGAGCGGATTATGGGAGCCGTCACAAGGGCCTCTTTCAACCTACAAAAAGCACTAAAGCAAGATTCATCAAATACAAACGGGGTGTCCTTAAGAAGAAGAGAAGTCAAAGGCTTGGCAATTTTGGAGAAATCTTTGATGAAACGTCGGTAAAAGCCCGCATGGCCTAGAAAGCTCCTCACTCCCTTCTCATTTGTAGGGGGTGACAAGTTTTCTATCACCGAAACCTTAGCCTTATCAACTTCTATCCCTCTCTTAGACATGATGTGACCAAGCACAACCCCCTCCTCCACCATAAAGTGGCATTTCTCCCAATATAGGACGAGGTTGTGCTCCTCACATCTTTTCAAGACATTAGTCAAGTTCAATAACCCAAGATCAAATGAGTCTCCATGGACACTAAAATCGTCCATGAAGACCTCCATACTCTTCTCAAGAAAATCGGCAAAAATCGCCGTCATGCATCTTTGAAATGTCCCTGGAGCATTACAAAGCCCAAAGGGCATCCTCTTATAAGCATACACTCCAATGGGGCAAGTGAAGGTGGTCTTTTCTTGGTCTTCCGGGTGTATGGGTATTTGGAAAAACCCGGAATAACCATCAAGAAACGAGTAGAGAGAATGCCCGGCTAGCCTTTCAAGCATTTGGTCTATAAAGGGGATGGGGTAGTGGTCTTTGAGGGTTGCGGCATTTAATTTGCGATAATCAATGCACATCCGCCACCCGGTCACGGGCCTAGAAGCGAGGAGAGTCCCATCCTGTTGTTCCACCATAGTCACCCCTCCTTTCTTGGGTACTACATGCACGGGACTCACCCACGAACTATCGGTGATTTGGTAAATTCTGCCGGCCTCAAGCAATTTCATGACCTCATTTTTCACTACCTCCGCCATCTTAGGGTTCAACCTACGTAGCTCATCCACCTTAGGTTTACTACCCTCCTCCAAGACTATTCTATGCATGCAAAAATTAGGACTTAAGCCTTTGATATCGTCAATGCTATATCCAAGCGAGCCCCTATGAGTTTTCAAGACTTTCAATAGCTCGGATTCTTGATGCTCACTCAAATTAGCATTGATAATAACTGGATAAGTCTCACCCTCACCTAAAAAGGAGTACTTAAGTGAGGGAGGTAAAGGTTTGAGTTGTACCTTTGGAGGGAGAAGGCCCTCCACCTTCTTCAAGAGCTCATCATCTATCTCATGGTCATTTCCCATTTCCTCATCATGGAATGCCACTTGTAGAGTTTCTTCTTCACGTTTCTCCTCTTCATGTACCTTTTCAACCACTTCTTTTATGACTTCTATGGAGCAAGCTTTGTGAAACATTGGTCCTCAAGGGTTTCGTTCCCCACCCTAAAGGTTAGCCGCCCTTCCCTCACATCAATGAGGATTCCTCCGGTAGCCAAAAAGGGCCTACCGAGGATGATGGGAGTGTCGCTATCCTCCGGGATATCTAGTACAACGAAATCCGTGGGAATCAAAAACTTACCAACCTTAATGGGTACGTCCTCAAGCACACCCAAAGGTTGGTTAACGGACCTATCCGCTAGTTGGAGAGTCATATAAGTGTGGGTTAACTATCAAGCCCAATTCTTTTTGCAATAGTTAAAGGAATGACACTCACACTTGCACCGTTGTCACACAATGCCCTTGAAATTATGACACTCCCTACTACACAAGGGATTGAGAAACTTCTGGGGTCCCCAAGCTTTTTAGGCATTTTGAAAGAGTTAGGATTTATGAGGAGAGCACTACACTCCACCTCCATAACCATAACATCTTGGGTACCCAAAGTCCTCTTGTGAGTCAAGATGTCTTTAAGAAATTTTGAGTAAGTGGGCATGTTTAATATGACCTCGGTGAAAGGCAAGGTCACTTCAAGTCCCTCAAGCATTTTTCGAAATTGGGTGAACTTGAAATTTTCCTTTGTCTTTAATGCTCTTGAAGGGTAGGGGATATCGGAAACAACAAGTGGAGAATCGGGAGATACCTTTGGAATGGGATTTTTCTTGGTTACCTTAGCTTTTGCTATTGGTTGCACCTCTACTTCTTCATCATCGGCATCCTTGATCATCTCCTCCTCATAAGGCATACTTTCAACATACCCATCTTCACCCTCCTAGGGTTGATTGTCAAGGCTTGAGCTTCCATCAACTTTACCCTTTCCCTTGTCATCATCTTTTAACTCCAAGGTGGGAGTCAAAACGGGCTCTTCAATTTCTTCACCCTCCTCAACATGCTCTTCATTTGGAATTTCATCATTTATCATGTCCATGTAAGGGTTCTCGAGCACAAGTCCACTCCTCAAAGTCACCGCACATGCTTGGTGACTTGATGAAGCATCCTTGGAGCTTTTCCCTTGAGCAAGAAGACCTCCCGGAGGCCTTTGAGGATTGTTCAAAGCTTGAGAAGCCAACCTTGCTTCCAATTCCCTCAACTCTTTCTTGTGAGCATTAGTGACATTTTGTAAGGCCAAGTTGTTTTGGATTTCCATGTTCTTGACTAGTTGCAAAACATCACTCATGGAAGTCTCATTCTCTTGGTGAGGTTGGTTGGTCAAAGGAAGTCCAAATCCATAGTCATTCCGACTACTTGAACCTTGATTGTTATTCCATTGGTTGTTGAAGTTTCCTTGTTGACCTCTTGAACCTTGACCATTGAAATTTCCTCGTTCGGGGAACCCTTGACTTGCTTGGTTATTTTGGTTGCCTTGGTAAAAATTACCTTGGCTTTGGTTGTTGAAGTTTGGGTTCCCTTGGTTTTGGTTCCAATTTCCTTGACCTTAATTCCAATTACCTTGGTTTTGAAAGTTACCATGGGTATTGTAACCTTGATCATTGAAGTTTTGGCTTTGGAATTGGTTGGATCCTTGGCCTTGTTGTGAGTTGTTGAATTGGTTATTGTAGTTTCCTCTTGGAAATTGACCTCCGCCTCTAGGTTGGGAAAAACCCGGAGGGTTGGAAGTTTGAGCTTGTGAGTGTTGAGGGTTTAACACATTTTGGCTTTTGTAGCTCATATTTGGGTGATTTTTCGAACCCGGATGATAGAAGTTGGAGTTTGGATTGTAAGCACCTTGACTTTGGAAGGGAGGCCTTGAGGGCCGTGGGTTGTTGACCCCTTGAAATGCATTCACATGTTGATAGTCATTTCCTCCTTCATTGTTAAATGATACATTATTCCCACAAACTTTAAAGGTGTGTCCATACCCATTGCAAATTTCACAAGTAGGGGTTTGATAAGCTTCCACCATGGGAGGTGCATAAGACCCACTAGCTTAATTCACATGATGGCCTTGACTTTGATTGTGAGCCTTTTGAAGCTCGGCTAAACCCTTTTTAAAAGTTTGTGTGAGCAAGTCAATCTTGGCATTAGTATCCGCATTTGAAAAGTTCTCACTTGGGTATTTCGAACTCCTCCTCAAGCTATTTCCTCTGGTTCCATAGCTAGACTCCGATTCAACCATTTTTTTAATCAATGCCGACCCTTGTTGATCATTCAAATGATCGAAACTTCCCCCCACGGATGCATTCACCATAGCTTTGGTTTAAGGGAGAAGAGTTTGAAAGAATGTTTGAGTAACATACCAATCCGCTATGCCATGATGAGGGCAACGGGCAAGTAGATCAATGAATTGATCCCATGCCTCTCCTAAGGATTCTCCATCCTCTTGTTGGAAGGTTGTTATCTCATTCGTTAGCATTGCAGTTTTTGAGGCGGGGTAATACTTGCTTAGAAACTCCTTAGCTAAGGCATCCCAAGTAGTAAAAGTGTTTGGAGCATGGTTATTCAACCACCTCTCCGCCCGGTCTTTAAGAGAAAATGGGAAAAACATTAGACAAAGGGTTTCCTCGGGCACACCATTTCTCTTCATGATTGCTACTCTACTCTTGAACTTCCTCAAGTGAGCATGAGCATCCTCATCGGGAAGGCCTCCAAAGCTATCCCGCTCAATCGAACTCATTTGAGCCGGGTGTATCTCGAAGGTATTTGGGGCCAAGACACCGAAATTGATTGGAGATTGGGTATCATCATGATTGGGTCGGTTACGATCACGTAAAGTAGTCATTTGTGGTTGATTTTGTTGTTGAGGTGTTGTAGGTGGTGAAGTTGGTGGTGTGTTTTGTAGTGTATTGTAGAAGGGGTTTTCGAATGTGGGTTCAATGGTGTCATTTTGTGGGTGATCGGTTGTTGGAGTGGATGTAGAAGCGGTAGAAGTATTGGCTTGTTGACGGCTAACCGTTGTTGAATTCCTTACTCGAGCAAGTGTATTAGCTCGTAGAGTCCTAAACAACCTTTCAGGCTCCGGATGGCTCAAGAACAACCCTTCACCCCTAGGCATGCACTCAAAAGCAACTCTAAAACAAGTTAGACTCCTAGTGTGTTTTTGGGCACACTAGGGAAAGACAATAATGCAAGGCACTCTACAAATAGTCAAACAACTAAACACCAACAAAAACAACAATAAGTAACTTGACTAAATCTAAGACACAAAACAAACTATGAGTTTCCTTACGCCATCCCCGGCAACGGCGCCATTTGATGAACGGTTTTTGTGGCGCACCGCTCAAGCAAAAACAATTTATAAAACCCAACTAATGTGATAGCGGAAGTCGGGGTCGAACCACAAAGGATGGAGGGGTCAACTACAAGCTTGAATGTGTCCTATTCTAGCCTAACAAGAATTTGGTGAGGGGACTAAAAACTACTAAATACAACAAATTAAAAACAAGTAAAAACAACAAATAGGGCCTAAAACGAGAAAGATTGGATTTTTATCGAATAAAAGGGAAAACTAGAGTGAGTGGGTTCATATGGGTAGTAAAGTCGGGTGAAAATGCCGGGTTTAATATTTGAAGGGTCGTCTAGTCTAGGAAAGTGAATCGAGGCTATCAGTGTTACGATTCCTCCTCAAACCGACTCTAACTAGCTATCGCGTCACTAGATACGGCTTTCCAAACTAGCGATTCTACGAAAGACCACGACTTTCGTTCTTATGGTAATCGAAACAAACGAGAGAATCATGAAAACTCAAGTAGGCATTTCATCAAACATGTTATAGGCATAGCAAGGAGACAAGACAATAATCAACTATTAACCCCAACAAAAACACATCAACTCATACTATAACCCATAATCCCCCACATGACCCTAGCAAGATTACTACTCACTCATATTCAAAGGAGATTCAATATTTACTAAGGATTGTAAAAAGAAATCAACAACAATACACATCTTCTAATTAACAGTGAAAAGATAACAAGAATTGAAATGAAAACTTAATTAAAGACAAGATTAAGTAAAGGAATTATACCAACTTGGAAAAAGATGAGAACTTTGATATAATAAGCAAGATTTTGTCACCAATCTTTGAATACAAAACCAAGTTTCAACACTAAACCAAGTTGCAATTACTAATTAACCAACTAATTAGCTTAATTATGGAAGATTAAAATAATATTAAATGCTAATTCTATGAGAGTTTCAGATCTAGGGTTTCGTGCCCTTTAATTACATAAGAGGGTCTATTTATAGGTTTATAAAATGGAGAAGAAATGGGCTTCGAAAGGCTTCATGGACTGGCAAAATCACGACCATGAAATTGGTTTCACGGTCGTGAAATAAGTCTCACGACCGTGAAACTGCAAGTCACGGTCGTGAGATAAGTGGCAGAACAAGGTCTTCTTTCACGAACAAGTCACGACCGTGAAACAAGTTTCACGACCGTGACTTAACTTTCACGACCGTGAAATGAGTTTCATGGCCGTGAGCTGAAATGCTCGAAAATTAAACTTCTTGGAAAGGCATCTCACGACCGTGAGACACCTTTCACGCCCGTAAAATGCTCCTTTCCCTTCTTCCTTTGCTTGACTATGTTGCTTCCTTCCCGGTTTCGCTTGCCTTGACTCGGGAGGGCTTTGGCGCATCGAGTAGGGCCCCCCCAAGGGTATGTGAGGCCCCCCAAGGTATGCCGTGGGTCCTCCGAGTGATTCACCTTCTTCTTTGTCGATCAAAACTAGGTAGAAGTCGCCTCAAATGACGGTTTACCTACAAAAACATGATAAAAAGCGAGAAATATGCTAGAAGAAGGTAAAACACGTAGAAACGCTCTTAAGGAGCGTTAAAGGCAAGCAAAACGAGACAAAAGGGGGTGAAAATTAGGGCAAAATGACACTATATCAGTACTCCACTAACACTTCCCTCCATATACAATTACAATAACATAATCAAAAACAATTCCCCCTTCCCCAAATCAATTAGGGAAAATCAACATCACATACACATTGGAAATAAATTGCAAACAAGAATACTTACTCTGATGATCGACCAACGAGACAAAAGCTTAAATCTGGCAAGAGATGATGAAAGGTTCTTGAGGAGTTTTGAGAGAGAGTTCAAAGTTTAGGGTTTGTGATTAAGAAACGTCAAAGTAAATTATGAAATTTAACTCCTCCTTATTAACCTTTAATCACTCGTCCGATAACCTTTAATCTCTATCGTACTCGGTCGAATACAACATGTACTCGGTCGAGTCCCAATGTTACTCGGCCGAGTACCCAAGATCAGATTACCACAAAAATCAGCAGCCAAATTTACTCGGTAGAGTAGCCTACACTCGGCCGAGTACACCATGTACTCGGTCGAGTAAGCCCTACTCGACGGATCCCCCAATACACATAATATTACAGTCTTCCCTCCTTAAGAACGAACTTTGTCCTCGAAGTTCACAACTCATACTGCTACCACACAAACACCCCTACCAACTACCAACATAAGACTCAACACAACAACACATATGCTAAACATATGTCACAACAGCACATAACAACACATATGCTAAACATATGTTACAACAGCACATAACAACACATATGCTAAGCATATGTCACAACAATACATATGCTAATCACGAACCAACAACAACGCAACACAAGACACTGACGCAAGGACTCTACTAATCACATATCAACTCGGAATAACCAACATCAAGTCTCCATCAACTACACCAAGACCAATAATAAAACATAAGCCTTACTAAACAAATACGAGCTATTAAATTCTTCCCTCCTTAAAAATGAACTTCGTCCCCGAAGTTCACACCCTCATTTCCAACAAGAGAAGCCAAGCAATCACGCAATCACTACCACCCCCACATATCTGGGTACCCTCAAAGACCGCCACAATCCGATACAACATAATAACCCAAAATTTTAACAATACGTACATCGACAAGACATCCGAGCTTACACCGACAAATGCCACCATCAAAATTTTCACATCCTAGAAATTTCACCAACCAACTCACCACACAAGTACTACAACCTTCTATCAACAAGATTTAGCACCTGATCCACCATACGAAAAGTTCTATTCTTTCACATAACCCAAACTGATCATCACCGAATAATTAATATCGCTGCTCAACATCCATAATTATAAGAATACCTCAACACCATACTCCCTGCCAATCCACTTAACTTAACAATCAACTAATATTCTCTCTAATTATTCCACAAAACACTGTCACGACAAAGAGATTACCCGCTCTCCTCAAACACTCCTACTGTTGGAGTAGGTGTCCTCCATAATAGTGCGTCTACATAATAAATCTCATTTAAGGAATATATCTGGGATATTTATTGGCTATATTAGTCATTTGATCGACGTATATCGGTAACGGTTGGCTAACTAGAGTTTGACGTTATTGTCGTATGACGGCGGTGATCAACTGATCCCTTTCAGTCACACCTAAAGGAACAAGCCTCAAATAGATAACTAATTATTTGTATAAGATACAGTTTAATTAGTCCCTTGAATGTAACTTGACTAAAAGTTAGACAATTGAGTTTTAATAGAGAGAACGAATTTAGAACTCGCATTGTTTATATTATTACTCGATTATAAGATAATTGAATAATATAATTCTTGAGACATGATTTTGTAATTAATTGTTAATTCACTAAATACGTACTAATTGACTAATGTGATTAGTGTTACTACAAGTTATATATATATATATATATATATATATATATATATATATTGCATCAGGTGAGTCCATCAATCTTAGGTGAGTCCATCAATCTTAGGTGAGTCTATCCTACCAATCTAGACCATTAGATTAGATTCGATCTAACGGCACTGATAGGGCGCGGCTTAGTAAGGACAAATAGGTATTTTCGCCATTGACTAAAAGAGCCGCTCAACTTGTTGTTTTATTCATTCATGTGAATCACTTTGTCTCTCAGTAAGAATTTGTTTGTCAATCTCAATTTTTCTATCTACAACCCTCATTAGTTCCACATCGTATATGATTTTCTCACCTTCAAGTTGCCTTTCAATTCATTCACTAAAGGTAAATCTTATCTCCATTCAAGTTATGCTTAGTTTTCTTTTGATTTACATTTGTAAATTTTCTAGTTTTTCTACACATTTTCAAATCGATTGATTATGGCAACCCTAAATTCATCATGCTCAAGAACTCAACTAGTTCTTTTGGAATCTCTTTTTTTTATTTCTATTTTATATGTGTTATATATGTGCCTGTTATTTTTTGTTTTCTACCAGATCTAAGTTATATGATTGTTCTAAGCATTGGAGTTTCCACACCTTTCTTACCTCTTTCACATTGAATTCTAGTTTTTAGGATATTTCGATTAGACTACTGTGCAAATTCTTATTTTAGTTAGTCTTTTTAATTAAATTTTTCATATTCAATAATTGTTGTTGTTGTTGTTGTTGTTTTTGCTGTTGTTGTTGTTGTTGTTGTTGTTGTTGTTGTTGTTGCTGCTGCTGTTGTTGTTGTTGGTGGTGGTGGTGTTGCTGCAGCTGCTGGTGGTGGTGCGTTGAAGCTGCATTTCAACATAATGAATATGAAGATTATTCTAGGTTATACGATGTTGATGTGTTATAATGATGGTCTCACCGTGTTACAATTAAGTGCAATCATGTTACGATATTTGTCTCCTCTTGTACGTATGTTACAAATACAGTGTGACATACCTACATCAAAACTGTAATTGTGTTACAACAAAAGTGTACCTATGTTACAACATAGGTTGTGTAGCTTTTTTATTATGATTAAGTTTTACCTATGTTACAATTACTTGTAGCCGTGTTTCCAGGATGATGTTATTGTTAATATTCCGAGATAACCATGTTACGACGTTAGTTTAACAATTACGTTTTAAAAGTAAAAGCCTTTGCCTTCTGTTCTTCAATTATCATCTGTCCTTCTGTTTTTCTATTATCATCTTTTTCTATATACTTTGGAGGATTGATTTTCATCCTTTGCCTTCTTCTTTTCTCTTATCATCCTTTTCTAATTACTTTGGAGGATTAATTTTCTGTTTTAATTGATAATGCTTTTGTTTTTCCAATTTTTCCTGTGTTTCTAGTTGGAGATGATGTGGGAAAATATCCGTATACTACCCTTTAAATCATTCAGGATTATAATTAAATTATGATTATATGATTAATAGTCATAAACGAAAATGCATAATAAGCGAGAGATTAGAAATAACCTTTAGTCCTTACTTTAATGGCCTAAGAACAAATATCAAAATTTGATATCTCCTAATCGCTGCACCCAAGATTGATCAAGATATGCCTTAGGTTTTGCTAGAAAAAGATAGAAAAGAATATTGTTTCTTTTCTTTTTGTGAGATGTGAATGATGGAGGCACAAGAGAGAATGAATTAGGGTTAGAATAAAAATCTGAATTTTTTTCTCTTCCCTTTTCTTTCGCACGGCACCATTAGGTTTTTATGGGGAGATTATTTTCTCCTCAATATAACCACCCATTGACCGAAAAACAGAGTGTATCTGGACACTTTTGTTTTGGTTATCTTAGCTTCCAATATAATGTAATATATTATAATCGTCATATGTCAAGGACCGACATCACTATAATACATCATTAGTTATAAATATCCGTATATTTATAATTTGCCAATTAATTATAATTGTTTATGTTTAATTAGCTTACATTATATACAACAATTAAATATAACATTTTATATTCAATTTACGAATTACAGTTAATTCGTCTCAGCTAACTTTATTTAATCGTTATTAAATAATCTGTCATCATCACATTGACTAACCTTTTAGTCAAATACACTGACTAACCTTTTAGTCATATAATAGGGCATCAATATGATTATTTTCTCAAATAATCACATCTCTCAAACACATCCTTTAGGTGTGACTTTTAGGAACCAGTTGATCACCGCAATCTGTATGACAATAACGTCAAACTTATCTAGCAAGCCAACCGTTATTGATAAACGTTAATCAACTAATTATTATACAAAGTATACCCTGTGAACCTACAGAGATTTATTTATTTTATTGCACTAACTGTGGAGGACACTGGCTCCAACAATCTCCCACTTGTCCGTACAAGTGTATGTGCGATAACCGATTCTCATATCCATATTAAATTTCTCCCCCTCAATGTAAAACAATTTGCAAAGTCCGTATTCACAAAGGTCGTATTTTACAAGTGATCAGTATCAAGAGTGGTTTCCCAGACTAGAGAGTAACTTAACTGATAAACGAATCTTTATTCGAGCATGGCCATGCATTTCAGTTACAGCTCCTCGAGTGGCCCTGAGAAATATCATATCCTGATAAAGGTTGGATATTTTCTTCAACTCGAATCTTGCAGATACAAGCGCAGTTTGAAATGACCCAGTGAAAATCTACTTAGCCTCCTGTTACGGTCGCCCATGAGAAAGAAACCAAAGTCACCCAAAAACTGCCTTTATCTCAAGAGACAGTCGATAGTCAAAAGAATCGACTCTAGGAACACTATGGATGTCCTATCCACGACCTGGCACCTAATGTTCTGAAACATTTAGGACTCCATAACATTGTCACAAAATTGTCCTGCGAGGTATCATTATAACTCGCATATGTGATCGATCAGTCAACTGTTTGACTTATGGCTCGTTGAACCCACCATCAATCAACTTCACAGAATAATTGCCAGAGTTATCAGCTCATGTAGGCGATTACGGACCAAAACAAAATATAATGTAATTCAGTTCACTTTGTGGTGTTCAATGTTGTCAGTACAACCCACATGAAAAACAAAATATAAAACAAAAACGATGATTTCATAGATGGTTTTATGAAAAAGATACAGGTGTCTAATCCATCTAAAACAACTAATACAACTCAGGAACACGTTTGATTCCCATGGAAATAACGTGCCCTTCATGCTTATCATATATCAATGGTTTAGTGAGAGGATCTGCGACGTTATCATCCGTAGCAATCTTGTCTATCACTATCTCCCTTTGTTCCACGTAATCTCGGATCATGTGAGCCTTCCGTTGTACATGCCTAGACTTGTTGCTGGACTTAGGCTCCTTAGCCTGGAAGATGGCACCACTATTATCACAATAGATGGTGATCGGGTCATCCGAAATAGGAACTACAGTTAGTCCTTGTAAGAATTGACGCATCCATATAGCTTCCTTCGCAGCCTCTGAAGCAGCATAGTACTCGGACTCAGTCGTAGAATCTGCTATAACACTTTGTGTGGAGCTTTTCCAGCTGACCGCAGCGCCATTAAGAGTAAAAACGAATCCAGACTGAGATTTCGAGTCATCTCGATCCGTTTGGAAGCTAGCATCTGCGTAACCGATTGCGCATAGCTCAGTGTCACCTCCATAAGTCAATAACCAATCCTTAGTCCTCCGTAGGTACTTAAGGATATTCTTAACAACCATCCAGTGTGTTTCACCTGGATTGCCTTGGTACCGACTCGTCATACTCAATGCATATGCCACGTCTGGACGTGTGCATATCATGGCATACATGATCGATCCTATAGCTGATGCATAAGGAACCTGACTCATGCGCTCGACCTCTTCCGATGTCTTTGGTGCCTGAGCTTTACTCAACTGCATCCCAGAAATCATTGGAAGGTTCCCCTTCTTGGAGTTGGTCATGCTGAACCTCTCAAGAATATTATCTATATAAGACTTCTGACTGAGGGATAACATCCGTCGTGATCTATCTCTGTAGATACAGATCCCCAAAATTCTTTGTGCCTTGCCCAGATCTTTCATCTGGAAATGGTTCTTTAACCAAACTTTTACCGAAGTTAAGAGAGGTATGTCATTCCCAATCAAGAGTATGTCGTCAACATACAATATTAGGAAGACAATCTTGCTCCCACTCGACTTGATATATAAGCATGGTTCCTCGACCGATCGAGTAAATCCATTCTCTTTTATAACCTGGTCGAAACGATGATTCCAACTCCGAGAAGCCTGCTTAAGTCCATAGATGGAACGCTTAAGCTTGCAAACCTTCTTAGGATTTTTAGGATCAATGAAACCTTCGGGTTGTACCATGTACAACTCCTCCTCCAAATAACCGTTTAAGAAGGCGGGTTTCACGTCCATCTGCCAAATTTTCATAGTCATGAAAAGCGGCAACGCTAAGATTTATCCGAATTGGAACGCAACATGACTACGGGTGCAAAGATTTCATCATAATGCAATCCGGGCATTGAGTGAAACCTTTTGCCACTAGTCGTGCGTTGTATGTATCTGGTTGTTCTTCTACAGAATGCTTTATCTTGTAAAGCCATTTGCACTGAAGAGGCCGAACCTTATCAGGTAAGTCAACCAGATCCCATAAGTCATTCTCATACATAGAGTCCATCTCGGATTGCATGGCATCAAGCCATAGCTTAGAGTCGGAACAGGTCACATCACCTTTATAGGTAGCGGGTTCGTTACTCTCTAGGAGTAAAACGTCATCTCTCTCATTCTACTCGACCATACCAATGTATCTGTCTAGAGGAATAGAGTGTCTACCCGACCTCCTAGGTTCCAAAGGAATATTGACTGCAGCCGATGATGAAGGAAAATTTTCCTCCATTGGTGATCGGTTGTTGGGTCTTGAATATCGAACAGATCGAAGGTTCCATTACTTGTCCTTTCTCCGGAAACCTCTTTCTTAAGAACGTCGCAACTGCCGCCCAACAAAAACTCGATGTCGGTAGGCGAGTAAAAGTTAAAGACCAACATCCCTTTTGGATAACCAATAAAGTATGTTTGACGATCGTGGGACGGCTTATCGGCAGGTCTCCACTTGACATAGCCTCGCAGCCCAACCCGAATAAAGGACAAGTTAGGGGAACGTCCCTTCCATAATTCATATGGGTCTCTTGTCTACCGCTTAGACGGACTTCGGGATTAGTATTAGAGCAGCTGACAAAAGAGCATAACCCCACAATGAATCAGGTACAACCGTGTGACTCATCATGGATCGAACCATATCAAGTAATGTTCGATTTCTCCGTTCGGACACACCATTCAATTGTTGTGTTCCAGGTGGAGTTAACTGTAGTACTACACCACAGTCTTTGAGGTGTTGATCAAACTCATTCGAAAGATATTCGCCACCACGATCTGAACGTAGTGCTTTAATCTTTCTATCCAGTTGGTTTTCAACATTATTCTGGAATTCCTTGAACTTGTCAAAGGACTCACTTTTATGCTTCATTAAGTAGACATAACCATATCTACTCAAA
>JAIUZE010005632.1:0-25918 GCA_022085475.1 Heliosperma pusillum
TCCCGGAGTACGAGGATTTTCCTTGTGCCATCTCATTTGCTTGGCAATGTTTTTGGTGGCAAACATTCTTTGAAGTCTAGGAGCTAGAGGAAAGTAAGTTACGGGATTTTCGGGTATTGGTTTCTTACTCTTTTCACCTCTGTTTTTTTCATTCTTTCCCTTTTTACCCTTCAAGACAATACTTCCCTCAATTGTCTTATATCTAGCCTTTTCACATTTACTACACTTGTCAAGCAAAGCATCATCCTTCCAAAAGAGCATACATCCATCGGAACATGCATCAATCTTGTAATGCGGAAGTTGTAGACCTTTCACTACTTTTTTGGTATTGTAAAATGATCGGGTCATGACATTATTATCGGGGATAACATCCTCAATCAAAGAAGCAATGCCATCAACACAAGTAAATGGCAAATTGTACTCACATTTCAAAGTTACTATCCTAGAGGCGGCTTCTAACAATGACATTTTGCTCCCTTCATATAATGGTTTTTCACTCGCCTTTAACATATCAAAAAAGGCTTTTGCTTGTGGGGGTGGTTCTTCTTCACTCATTGGTATATGATCATTATTGAAAATATTAGACTCAAATGCATCAACTACCATATCTCTATATGGGTTCTCATTTTGTGGGATTTGAGATTGTTCGGGAAGTGAAAAATATGATTCTCCATGAGAAATCCAATTGTAGTAGTTTGGACAAAACCCGTTTGTATAAATATGTTCTTGAACCTCAATGTCATGTAGATATTTCATGTTTTTGCATTTAATACAAGGACACCTAAGTTTCTGTACTACTAAATCATACTCGTCTTGTTGTTTAGCAAATTCAATAAACTCGGCAACCCCCTTTATAAATCTAGCGGTAGGACGTCTTTTCTTATCAAGTCTTTCTTCGTACATCCATGTACGCTCCAATCTCTTCATTTTAATCTACACATTAACCAACACAACAAGTACAAAAAATACTAACACTAATCAAAACCCCAAATATTAACAACACTAACACAAACAATCATATTGATCAAAACCTTAATACGAAATACACTAACACAAATCAAAATCATCAATACTAACAAAATAATTCTAATAACACTAATATTATTAACATACTAAAACTAATAAAAAAACACTAACTAAAACCCCTATACTACCAACACTAACACAAATCATGAAATTTATCAATACCCCATTACTAACAACACTAAACCAAATCAAAATTAACAATACCAACAAAATTAATACTAACACTAATAATATCAACAACACTACCACTAATCAAAAACCCCCAATTAATCTAAGGATTCAAATTACAACAAACATTTAACATCTAAACCAATAATCATCACAAATGTTTATATAAACATATAAAATCAACTAAATACAAGTAGAAATCACAAATTAAGCAAACTAACTAAATTAATTGAAGGATTGAAATTAGAACAAATATACCTTCACCAATTAGAAGAAACAAAGCAACACAAGAAGAAGGAAAGCACAAATATCCGGTGGAGCTAGTGTCGGAGTGGTGGTCGGAGTGGTGGTTGAGGGAGTGGAGTAGTGGTGGTGGCGGTTTTGTAGAGGGAATAGGGGTTTCAGGTTTTTTGGAGAAGAAATGAGTAAAGTAGATACGGATGAGTTTTGCGTTTTCTGGAATAATAGCTAATTTGGCGAGTGATAAGGTAGTCGCCAAATTGGCGACTGAAATCAGTCGCCAAATGGCTTATCAGTCGCCAATTTGGCGACTGATTTCAGTCGTCCGAGTTTTTTTGATAAAATTCTGAGGATTCTTGTAGTGTCTATTTGGTTGACCGAGTCTTGGATGCGAAACGTTTATCGCATGTCGAATCGGAAAATGTTATTTCGAGAGTCTGGCCAGGTTTAGACTAGGATCGGATATTTATATCGTCGTCCTACCGGGTGGAATTGTGTCTACATATACGAAATGATGAATCGTGTATGCGTTCAGGGAAATGTTTATCCCGTGGATGCGATTTTAATCATAACGACAATGTACATGGTGCTAGTGCGTGTCATTTACCGTGAGAGATGTTGTCAACGTATTTGTACGTTTGGATGGATGATTATATGATTGATTATTTATGATCATTGGATCACTTGGCATGGTTTGTTTGTCGAGTCTCAATCTTATCAAACTTATGCCGCTAACGGTGAGATGCAAGCCCTAGTGAGTTTATGGTTGCCTAAGAGTGTCATCCTTGAGTCTTTCTATAATATGATGGTTACGATATTGTACTTCATGTGCTCTTATCTTGATATATTGAATTGCCTATTTATCCTTCTCGTATTTCACATGTATATCTATATATGCATGCTTTTACTTTTGTATTACCGTTTAAATATGTTTATTGTGATATGGCTGGGAGAACCTGGAGTTACTCCCTACTGACTGTGGCTTTCATGTTTTTCATGGATGAACAGGTTGCTTGATTGGATGGCTTTTTGCTTGTGGTATTTTGGGTTCGGGTGTGAGCTAGCGGGCGTTGGCCTGGATGAATCACCTCTAGACCTTGTTTAGCTAGTTTGCTAATAATTTTGATATTTGATAACATTTTGAGAGACTTCGTCTCTTTGAAGTATATTCTACTTTGTTTTGTAATTATTTGACATTCCTTGTATTTTTATCTTAGCATGTAAAAAGTTTTAAAAACACCGTATTTTCCGCTATATAAATCACATGCTTGTTATGTTTTATTTCCGCATTCGCAAGGGTTGTCACAAGTAAGTTGCGAGTTCATTTCCCCATCTCCAAGCTTTATTACAAGCATTGCCAAAGTTGAATGTAGCACACGACTATACACCTGGCGAAGCAGTCAACTTGCTCCTCCAAGACTCAATTTAGCTAAGTAACCCAGTTACTTTTTCAGATAAGGATTTACCATCTTTCGGCGTCAGCCACAATCTCACACTATATATCATAATCACATGTCTAAAGAAGAACGTACCAATGACTTTGGTAGACGATGGCTCCGCAGTCAACGTCATAAAACTAAAAACAGCATGTAAGTTGGGTATGAAAGAATCAGATTGGGCTCCTACCAACCAACGTATTCGAGCATATGATGGAACACGACGTAAGGTAGTAGGGCTAGTCAACCTCACTATAGCCACTGGGCCAATTGAGCGAAAAGTTAACTTCCAAATTGTGGACATCGAAGCATCTTTTAATATACTTCTAGAGAGGCCTTGGATTCACGCTTCTAAAGCAGTAACATCTACCTTTCACCAGAAGATTAAAATTCCTCTAGATGCCAAAGTGCACTGAAACTATTCAGAAAGACAACTAAACAATGACAATTTGATTGAAGTTCAGACACTTTGCAAATACTCTGTTTCTGTTTGGACTAATTGACAAAAGAACTAAGATAGGACCTTAATCAAAGCACAAAGCCAATGATTGAGGGTTGAACTGTGATCCCAGCACACAGCTAAGGACCCAAGCTCACTTCCAAGCACAAAGCAAAGGAAGTTGTCTCAAGCACACAGCCAAGAGATGCAACAGAAACAAGGTTTCAGTTTTATGTTTTACTTCAAATCTGATTTGCATTTCATTAGGTAAAGGCCTTATATAGGCAACAAGGATACACTCAGACGTTTAGGAGATATCTAGGGCCACAAAGGCTTACAACATGAACAAAATAACAGCTACAAACTTGCAGAATTCTGACATAAAGTAAATAAAGTAGAAAGTAGTTTCTAAAGAGACAATCTTCCTTAATTGTTTGATCAGGTGTGTCTTGGGTGAAGAGTGGACTTTCAGGCTTGGGTTTGTGAACCAAACTGAAGTAGGAAGGCTCCCAAAGATGTGCTGAAAGTACCTCACGCATTGCTTGTTCAAAAGGGGAAGGTTTGACAGTGACATGTTAACTACTACACAAAGGCTGAAATCTGGACAGTTTGAAGTTGTCCCTAAGCTAACTCTTTGTGTGTTTGTTTCTTGGCAAGGAAGTCCTGGGGAAAGTTGTAGAGGACCTTCCCAAGACATAGGTTTGGGGATTGGTTAGGTTTGTTTGATTGGCTAAAAGAGGAAGGTTTGGCAAAACAGCTAAGCTGCTACATGTAAGGCTGTAACTGGACTGGTTTACTTGGGTTGTGTTTTGAGGGGTGTTCTTGACGTTTTCTGAGGAAGGTTTCCTGGACAAAAAGATAGTAGACCCTCCCTAGTACCATGCCCCATAGTTGGTTTGGAGTCCCTAAGCTTGGAAGTTGCCCTGAGACCCTCCCCAAGGCACTGCTGCTGGCTGAGTTTCCAAAGGTTTTGTTGGCTTGTTTTGTGAGTCTGTTTTGTGGCTTGTTTGGTCTTGGCTCGTGTCATGGCTACCACTGGCTCGTGTCTTTGTGTGGTGGCTTGGACCTGGGCTGTACAAAGCATTAAGGTAGCTTTTGACATAGGGTAGGTTTGGCATTGAATCCTGGCTAGGCTGATCAGAGGTTGATTGGTCTTGTCTTTGAACATGGCATTGAACTCCTGTTGCAACCCCTCCTTCTTGAAAAAGATTTGTCCTCAAATCCTCTTCATCCTCAGAGTCTTCTTGATAATGACTTAGGTCTCCCACATTGAATGTCCCATGTACCCCATAATCCCCTGGTAAATCTATCTTGTAAGCATTAGGTCCTACCCTTTCAAGCACTTCAAAAGGACCATCAGCTCTTGGCATGAGTTTGTTTTTCCTCTTCTCTGGGAATCTTTCTTTCCTTAAGTGCAGCCACACCATGTCTCCTGCCTTGAACTCTCTAGCTTTCTTTGGACCTTTGGCTCTTGACTTATACATTTCATTTGTTCTCTCAATCTGTTTCTTGACTTGACTGTGAATCTGCATCATCTGTTGTACTCTTTCTTTGGCATCATAGTTGACTTCTTTCCTTATCACTGGTGCTAGGTCTGTAGGCATTAGAGGATTAGCACCATAAACAACTTCAAAAGGGGTCTTACCTGTGCTGTGTGAGGGAGCTCTATTGAATGCAAACTCAGCTTGTGACAGTTTGATATCCCAATCCTTTAATGACTTAGCAATGATACATCTCAAGATTCTTCCTAGAGTTTTGTTAGTAACCTCTGTCTGCCCATCTGTTTGGGGATGGTATGCTGTGCTGAAGAGTAACCTTGAACCTAGGAGCCTCCAGAGTGACCTCCAAAAGTGGCTCATAAACTTAGTATCCCTATCAGACACAATGCTTCTTGGTACCCCATGCAACTTTACTATTTCCTTGAAGTAGAGTTCTGCTACCCCCATGGCATCTTCTGTCTTCTTACAAGCAACAAAATGGGCCATTTTGCTGAACCTATCCACTACCACCATTACTGAGTCTTTGCCCCTTTGTGTCCTAGGCAATGCCACTATGAAATCCATACTGATGTCCTCCCAAGGTTTGTTTGGTACAGGTAGTGGGGTGTAGGGACCTGCATGGAACTGTGACTTGGCTAGTTGACAGGGTTTGCACCTTTTGATAGTGTCCTGCACATCACCTAGCATCTTGGGCCAATAGAACTGCTCATGCAATATCTCATAGGTCTTTTGTACCCCAAAGTGCCCTGCAAGTCCATTGCAATGGACCTCCTTGACTAGTAATCCTCTGTAAGGACCTCTAGGTATGCATAGTTTGTTTCCTTGGAAGAGGAATCCATTCTGTGTCAAGTACTTGCTCCCCTTCTTGAGTTTTCCTTCTGCATACACTTCCCATTCCTCCTTGAAGTCTGGATCTTCCATGTAGAGTTCCTTCATGAATTCAAAGCCTAGGACCCTTTGCTCCATGAATGACAACATCACAGATCTCCTAGAAAGAGCATCAGCTACTACATTGTTCTTGCCTTCTATGTACTTGCTTGAAAAGGAGAAGGATTGCAGGAATTCTACCCACTTGGCATGCCTGGGGTTGAGTTTGTGTTGACCATTGATGAACTTTAAAGCTTCATGGTCTGAATGTAGCACAAAAGGCTTAGGTTTTAGGTAATGCCCCCAATGATTCAGAGCTCTCACTATGGCATAAAACTCTTTGTCATAGGTAGAGTAATTCAACCTTGCTCCACTTAGCTTCTCACTGAAATAGGCTATGGGCCTCTTCTCTTGAACCAGTACTGCCCCAACTCCTAACCCACTTGCATCACATTCTACTTCAAACAGTTTGTTAAAGTCAGGTAAGCCTAGTATAGGGGATCTACACAACAGATCCTTAATGGTTCTGAAGGACTTCTCTGCCTTTTCTCCCCAAGTAAACTCTCCTTTCTTCATGCATTCTGTGATAGGAGCCATGATAGAACTGAACCCCTGAATGAACCTTCTATAGAAGGATGCCAACCCATGGAAACTCCTGACCTCTGTCACTGTCTTAGGTGTGGGCCAATCCCTGATTGCCTTAACCTTCTCAGGATCAACAGCTACCCCATCCTTTGATATGATGAACCCAAGGAAATGAACCTCAGGCTGCATGAAAGTGCACTTCTCTAGCTTACCATATAGCTTATTCTTCCTGAGAACCTCACAAAGCAAGTTCAGATGTTGTAGGTGTTCCTTCTTGCTTGAACTGTAGACTAGAATATCATCAAAGTATACCACAATGAAATTTCCCAAGTAAGGCCTTAAGACTTCTGTCATGAGCCTCATGAAGGTGCTAGGGGCATTGGAGAGCCCAAATGGCATCACTAACCATTCATACAGCCCATGCTTGGTCTTGAAAGCAGTCTTCCACTCATCTCCAGCTCTTATCCTTACTTGATGATACCCTTGCCTTAGATCAATCTTAGTGAACACTTGAGCCCCACTGAGTTCATCCAGAATGTCATTGAGTCTAGGTATAGGGAACCTATACTTAATGGTGATATTGTTAATTGCTCTGCTATCTATACACATCCTCCAAGTTCCATCCTTCTTAGGCACTAGCAGTGCTGGTACAGCACAAGGACTAAGAGACTCCCTGACATACCCTTTGCTAAGCAATTCTCCCACCTGAGATTGCAGCTCTTGTGTTGCCCTGGGGTCACTTCTATAGGCTGGCTTGTTTGGAAGGACAGCCCCAGGTACTAGATCAATGTGGTGCTCAATTCCCCTTAGTGGGGGTAATCCACTAGGTAGTTCAGCAGGGAAAACATCCTCATAGGTTTTCAGCAAGGCTTGCACTTCCTTAGGTACTTGGTTAGACCCTTCCCCTACCTCCTTGGTGAGGAGGACATAGACTGGCCTAAGATCATTTAACTCTTGCTCCATCTCTGCTTCACTTAACAGCAGAACTTCCTTAGCAGCTTCAGTTAAGAGTGGAGGGTTCCCTTTCAGGATAGGGGGTAAAGGAGCTAAGATGATTTTCTTCTTCCCAAACCTAAAAGAGTAAGTATTGTCCCTTCCCTGATGGACAGCATCCCTATCAAACTCCCAGGGCCTCCCTAATAGGAGGTGACAAGCATCCATAGGCAATACATCACACAAGGCCTCATCAGCATATCCTTTCCCAATAGAAAATGGAACAACACATTGTTGATCTACTCTAACTTCAGCCCCCTTGTTCAGCCACCTAAGCTTGTAAGGTTGAGGGTGGTCTTTGGTGGGCAATGTTAGTTTATCCACCATTGTCTTAGAGGCTACATTGGTGCAACTCCCTCCATCCACAATCAGATTACACACCCTCCCTTTTATGGTGCACCTAGTTCTGAAGATCTGGTGTCTTTGATCTTCTTCTAAGGGTTGGGGTTGTGTGTGCATCACCCTCCAAGTCACCAGACTTAACCCAGCATCAGGTTCTATCAACTCCTCACTAGCCTCTATCTCAGGCTCTTCCATCTCCTCATCACAGACCAACACCTCATCATCTCCCCAATGGATTACTTCTAGGGTACTCAGAGCCCTTTTAGATGGGCATTCTCTAGCAAAATGCCCATACCCTTGACATTGAAAGCACTTTTTGAGAGGGGTAGTCTTCCTTTGGCCTGCCTCAACAGCCTTGCCTTTATCAAGGTTGAAAGGAGTCTTAACAGGAACCACAGGTTCTCCTATCTTAACTCCTACAAAAGGTTTGAAGGTGGGGGTTCTGGAAGGTGTCTTAGAAGCACTGGCCTTTCCTTTTCCCAATTTTTCTACCCTTAAAGACAAGTTGACAGCTTCCTCAAAGGAGTATATGTTTTGTAACCTGACTTTACTAGCTATCCTTTCATCCAACCCCTCTAAGAACCTTGCTATCTTTTGTTCAGATTTCTCAACAACCTCACATTGCAAAGTGAGTTGTTCAAAGTCTCTTAGGTAGGACTCTAAAGGTCTTTGGTCTTGCTTTAGGTGAGTAAGCTTAATGAACATGTCTTGAGTGTAGTCCCTAGAGACAAACTTAGCTCTCATTTTCTTTTTCAGTTTGAGCCATGACTTTACAGGTTCTTTCCCTTCCCTAACCCTCAAGGTTTTCATGTTTTCATACCACAGTGAGGCATAGCCTTTTAGTTTCATGATAGCAACCTTAAAAGCCTTTCTATCAGTGTATCCTTTAAACTCAAAGACTCTTTCTACAGACCTTAGCCAATCTAAGAAATCATCAGGGTTCAAGCTACCTAGAAAGTCAGGAATCTCTACCTTGATATCTTTGTCTTGGTGTCTGAGAAGGCTGTGATCTGAGCCATCTGAATCTGACATTTCAAACTGATCTACAGGTTGTCTCCTCCTTACTCCACCTTGTGGGAAAGGTGCTCCTCTTCCTCGACCTCTGCCTCCCCTTGTATCATTGTTCTGTTGGCCCTCAAGGAGTTCATTGACAGATCTAGAGACCTCCATTACAGTTCTGACAAGATCTTGAACTGTGTTTTCAAGACCTGTGATTCTCTCTTCACTCATGGTTGTATTTTGTGTTTTTAATGTAGTTAGGTAGATGAACTCACAAACCAAAGCTCTGATAACCAATTTGCACTGAAACTATTCAGAAAAGACAACTAAACAATGACAAATTGAGCTAAGATTAAGACACTTGCAAGTACTCTGTTTCTGCTTGAATTGATTGTTAAAGAACAAGGATAGGACCTTAACCAAAGCACAAAGCCAATGGTTGAGGGTTGAACCTTGATCCCAGCACACAGCTAAGGACCTAAGCTCACTTCCAAGCACAAAGCAAAGGAAGTTGTCTCAAGCACACAGCCAAGAGATTGTAACAGAAACAAGGTTTCAGTTTTATGTTTTACTTCAAATCTGATTTGTATTTCATTAGGTGAAGGCCTTATATAGGCAACAAGGATACATCTCAGACGTTTAGGACACATCTAGGGCCATAAGGGCTTACAACATGAAACAAAATAACAGCTACAAACTTGCAGAATTCTGACATAAAGTAGATAAAGTAGAAAGTAGTTTCTAAAGAGACAATCTTCCTTAATTGTTTGATCAGGTGTGTCTTGGGTGAAGAGTGGACTTTCAAGCTTGGGTTTGTGAACCAAACTGAAGTAGGAAGGCTCCCAAAGATGTGCTGAAAGTACCTCACGCATTGCTTGTTCAAAAGGGGAAGGTTGACAGTGACATATTAACTACTGCACAAAGGCTGAAATCTGGACAGTTTGAAGTTGTCCCTAAGCTAACTCTTTGTGTGTTTGTTTCTTGGAAGGGAAGTCCTGGGGAAAGTTGTAGAGGACCTTCCCAAGACATAGGTTTGGGGGTTGGTTAGGTTTGTTTGATTGGCTGAAAGAGAAAGGTTTGACAAAACAGCTAAACTGCTACATGTAAGGTTGTAACTGGACTGGTTCACTTGGGTTGTGTTTTGAGGGGTGTTCTTGACGTTTTCTGAGGAAGGTTTCCTGGACAAAAAGGTAGTATACCCTCCCTAGTACCATGCCCCATAGTTGGTTTGGAGTCCCTAAGCTTGGAAGTTGCCCTGAGACCCTCCCCAAGGCACTGCTGCTGGCTGAGTTTCCAAAGGTTTTGTTGGCTTGTTTTGTGAGTCTGTTTTGTGGCTTGGTTGGTCTTGGCTCGTGTCATGGCTACCACTGGCTCGTGTCTTGGCTTGCTTGCTTGGGCCTGGGCTATACAATGCATTAAGATAGCTTTTGACATAGGGTAGGTTTGGCATTGAATCCTGGTTAGGCTGATCATAGGTTGATTGGTCTTGTCTTTGAGCTTGGCATTGAACTCCTGTTGCATTAGGAAAACTCTTTTGTACTTGATATGTTGTCGGTTATATGCATACTATGCAACATCCACGTTTTAACCCTAGCATGTAAGCTTAGACTATGTCGGTGACCATGTAATTTAGCAATCAATTATGTCGAAATAAAAATTAGATTGATTACCTGTAAGATACAATCAAATCATCCAATTTTGAGTTAAATGAAATACAATATATTACAAAAGATTACAACGGATCTCGGGATCTATGTCGGAAATATACCCAAAAGAAAGTTGAAGGAAAAGGAAAAGAGTTAGAAAATTCAACGAACAGATTAGCAGCGATACTAGAATTAATAGTCGATTAATTAGTAATTAAAGCTACGTCCAGACGATAAAGGAAGTTCAGATACATAATCTAACCCAGAACAGGCGCAGCAGATGATGCGTCTTCTGGAAGAGGCGCATCTGAAAGTCCATAGACCTTAATTAGACTACTCTAATTAGTTTCTAAATTACTTGTTAATTTAGTGTTTGATGAGCTATGTAACATGCATGCAAATATAAAGACATTTATATAAAAGAAGAAATTTCCTCACATTAAAATGGAAATGTAATGGGCACAACAAGAACTCCTTCTTGTTGTTCTTGAGCTATAATATAGATGATCCTCCAAAAACCTTCAAGGTAGAAGGTCTCCTTTAAATTGCACCCAAGATTAACCCAAATAAACTTGACTTATTACTAACTAGATAATAAGAAATGTTACACTAATATTAGAATATACTACTACTATAGTAATACTTAGTGAATATTAGTGTATGAGAATTTTAGAAAGATGAGAGGATTTTAGTGAGATAAAGCAAATAAGCAAGAATGAACAACAAAAATGAACAACCATATTGCCCTTTTATAGGCAATATGGCCGGTCCATATGCCCTTCACAAGGCACTTATTTTGCTTATTTTAATTCACATGCAAAGTGGTGGAGTGTAATGTTAAGTGAAATGATCTTAGGTATACTGTGACAACCCTCGCGAATGCGGAAATAAAACATACAAGCATGTGATTTAATTAGCGGAAAATACGGTGTTTTTAAAACCTTTTTACATGCAAGATAGAAATACGAGGAATGTCAAATAAATACAAACCAAAGTAGAATATACTACAAAGAGACATAGTCTCTCAAAAAGTTATCAAGTAACAAAGTTATTAGAAAACGAGCTAAACAACGTCTAGAGGTGATTCATCCAGGCCAACACCAGATAGCTCACACCCGAACCCAAAATACCACAAGCAAAAAGCCAGCCAATCAAGCAACCTGTTCATCCATGAAAAACATGAACGCCACAGTCAGTGGGGAGTAACTCTGAGTTCTCCCAGCCATATCACATTAAACATACGTAAACGGTAATACGAAAGTAGAGCATGCATATATAAATATACATGTGAAATACGAGAAGGATAAATAGGCAATTCAATATGTAATGATATTGGTACATGAAGTACAAATCCGTAACCATCATGCTATAGATAGACTCGGGGATGACACTCTTAGGCAACCATACACTCACTAGGGCTTGCATCTCACCGTTAGCGGCATAAGTTTGATAAGATTGAGACTCGACAAACAAATCATGCCAAGTCATCCAATGATCACAAATAATCAATCAAATAACCATCCATCCAAATGTACAAATACGTTGACGACATGTCTCACGGTAAATGACACGCACTAGCACCGTGTACATGGCAAGTATGATTAAAATCGCATTCACGGGATGACATTTCCCTGAACGCATCCACGATGCTACATTTCGTACATGTAGACAAATTTCTTCCCGGTAGGACGACGATCATAATACGGTCCTAGTCTAAACCTGGCCAGACTCTCGGAATAAACATTTTCCGATTCGACATGCGATGACATTTTGCATCCACGACTCAGTCATACATGGAAGCCGAGTACCCCAAATTCGGTAGACCTTCACGAAAGAGGCAAAAAATAGCACAAGCATCATAAAAAGCGGTACGCTACATGCAATGACACCACCTCGCAAGTATAAAACATTTGACGGCCGGGTCGATCAACGCATAAGCGTTCGCCTCCCAACAACGTCGTCATATGCCCACTAACACATGCAATTAAGCAGTAAGGATACACTCCCCGTTCCGACATTCCAGCCTTACGAACGAAGAGGTAGCCAAGGGAATGAGAGTACAAAGCACATAACAAATAGTGCTCAAACCGTAACACGTGTAAAACCGACTCAAAGTGGGACATATCCAAAACCCGTCACAAAACATGCGATATAAGCGAATGGAATATCATATATTCAAAACATTAATATTTAAAGACATTACGTAAATTTATACGATAAACGAACTATCGGAACTATTATAAATGAAAAACATAAGTAAGAAATACAAATGGAAAGTCAGCGTGTGCCAGCCGGTCAAGGGGACCGGCTGCCGGCTACCCGGCTGGCACCCATAGTAATAATTGAAAACCAACCAAAATGCAGCGTGTCCCAGCCGGTCAAAGGGACCGGCTGCCGGCTACCCGGCTGGGACAAAAGTCATATGAGAAAATGAAGTCAAAGTGAGGTGTGTCTCAGCCGGTCGGCCGGCTGAGACAAAAGGCATTAGTAAATTTTTACGTAACAACAATTAATATCCAGCCACTCCCCAGCCAGTCAGCTGACCGGCTGCCGGTCGGCTGGCTGGGGTCTATTATGCACGAAAACAACACTTTCACCAAGGCTTATCATACAACAAACATCATTTAACATCACAATTCATCAATTCTCATTATCGATTATCAACTAACAACAACTATCATCAACAACATAATTCCTATGATTACTAATCTTATTCTAAATACGATTACTAACATAGAAAACACATTAAAACACGTAAAGATATCGAGTAACCCTTCACCGTTACCTTTTCGCGTCTTCAATCCTCGTCGAGGTCCTCTTCTATCAAGTAGTAGTCCTTGTCGAGGTCTTGGAGATAACCACCTACAATTAGATAATAAAAGATGAATATAATTCACCTTTGAGAAAGACGGATAAATTGAAAATCGAGAAGACGGTAATTTTATTACCAATTAAGATAGAGGACGATGAGAGGGAAAGAATAAGACTAACTTTAGTGAATTTGAGCGAGAAACGAAGGAGTAGAGTCGATATTAAGCTTGAGCAAGTATGGAGGTTAGGGTTTTGGTGGTTACTTGGTGAGGAAGAAGAGTAAGATGAATGAGGGTGAGTTAGGGTTAAGGGGAAGCATAAGGAGTAAGTGGAAAATTTCATGGAAAAAGCCCATAACGTCTTAAGACGTAACTTACTCGAAATCTCGCGTAAAGTCCGAAAACGAACTCGAAAATTCTAAATTAGACACGGGAAATTTAATTCTAAACTAAAACTAAATTTCGCTGAAAAGTATCTGTATAATATTTTTACTATAAAAATAGGGTACATTTGCGGGTGTTACAATCACCCCACCTTTTATAAAGTTTCGCCCTCGAAACTTGAGCGAAAGAAAGATACCTTAATCGAATAGGGTTGGATATTTAGTTCGCATAGAAGCTTCCGTTTCCCACATCTCTTCTTCAACATTGGCACATCTCCACAAGATTTTCACTAAAGGAACCACTTTACTTCTCAACTTCTTATCCTTGCGATCTAGGATGCCGATCGGCTTCTCTTCAAAGGACAAATTCAGTTCAAGCTCGGGCATTTCCGCTTGAAAGACATGACTTGGATCACTAATGTACTTCCTCAATTGAGAAACATGGAATACATCATGAACTTTAGCCAAATTCGGGGGCAAGTCCAACTTGTAAGCAACGACACCAATCCTTTTCACAATATCAAAGGGTCCAATGTATTTGGGGCTCAGTTTACCCTTTACACCAAACCGTTTAACACCCTTCATCGGAGATACTTTTAAGAATACTTATCTCCAACTTCAAATTCTAACGGTCTTCTTCGGATATCGGCATAGGATTTTTGTCGGTCTTGAGCGGCTTTCATTCTATCACGAATGACTTTCACATGATCAATAGTTTCAACAAGAACATCGGGACCTAAGTCACGAACATCACTCAATTGATCCCAACAAATAGGACTTCAACATTTCCTTCCATAGAGAGCTTCATAAGGAGCCAATCTTGATTGAGACATGATAACTATTGTTATAAGAAAATTCCACCAACGGTAGACTCTTTTCCCAACTAGATTGGAAGTCGAGTGCACAAGCCCTAAGCAAGTCTTCTAAAGTCTGGATAGTCCTCTCGGTCTGACCATCGGTAGCGGCATGAAACGCGGTACTCATCAAGAATTTACTACCCATGGCTTCTTGTAAAGCCTTCCAAAATCTTGAACAAAATCTCGGATCTCGGTCGGATATGATCTCCTTGGGAACACCATGGTATCTAACAATCTCATCAACATAGGCTTTGGCTAAACGATCTAAACTCCAAGTCTCTTTGATCGAGATGAATCTAGCACTCTTAGTCAAATGATCAACAATAACCCAAACGGCATCTTTACTTCCAACGGTCCTTGGCAGAGCCATAACAAAATCCATAGAAATAGATTCCCACTTCCATAGCGGAATATCCAAAGGTTGTAGCAATCCACCGGGCCTCTTGTGTTCGATTTTCACTTGTTGGCAAGTAAGACATCTTCCGACATAGGACACAACATCGCCTTTCAAATTCGGCCACCAAAATTGTAGCTTCAAGTCTTTGTACATCTTATCACCTCCGGGGTGGATAGAATAAGAAGAAAGGTGAGCTTCATCAAGAACTCGCTTTCTCAAGTCAAGAGCATTAGGCACAAACAAACGGTCATGGAGTCGAAGAACAGCATTGTCATCAATCTTGAAGTCTTTAGCTTTTCCTTCTAGAAGTTTGGCTTGAATAGACTTGTAGGTAGGATCATCAACTTGGCTTTCACGGATCTCGCGGAGAAAAACAGGTTCGGCAGTCATAGCACCAACATAATCAAATCCACGTTCCACGAATTCCAACTTCAACTTTCGAAACTCAATACAATGATCAACGGGTAATACCGACATAGCATTCAAGGAATGAGAAGATTTCCTACTAAGAGCATTGGCAACAACATTAGCCTTCCCTTCATGGTACAACAACTCATAATCATAAGCATTCACCAATTCCAACCATCTTCTTTGTCTCATATTCAACTCCTTTTGAGTAAATATGTATTTCAAACTTTGTTGATCGATGAATATACGACAATGAACACCAATAAGATAGTGTCTCCACACTTTCAAAGCATGAACAATGGCGGCTAACTCCAAATCATGAGTAGGGTAGTTCACTTCATGAACTCTCAACTGTCTCGAGGCATAAGCAACCACTTTCCTACTTTGCATAAGTACACAACCCAATCCCATCTTGGAAGCATCACAATAGACATCAAAGTCTACACCATCTTCTGGCAAAGTCAACACCGGAGCGGTAGTCAACCTTTTCTTTAGCTCTTGAAAAGCGGATTCACAAGCTTCATTCCATACGAATTTGGTTTCTTTCTTCAACAATTGGGTCATCGGTCTAGCAAGCTTTGAGAAATCTTTGACAAATCTACGGTAATAACCAGCTAAACCAAGAAAACTTTGAACTTCTCTAAGATCGGTGGGACTCTTCCAATCAACAACGGCCTCAATTTTAGAAGGATCCACCGTTACACCTTCTTTAGAAATTACATGCCCAAGAAAGGACACCTTAGGTAACCAAAATTCATACTTGGAGAATTTGGCAAACCACTTTTGACGACGAAGAACACTCAAAATAGTCCTTAGATGAATAGCATGCTGTTCTTCGGTCTTGGAGAAAATAAGGATGTCGTCGATGAACACCACCACACACTTGTCAAGATACTCACTAAATGAGCGGTTCATTTGATCCATAAAAATAGTGGGAGCATTAGTCAATCCAAATGGCATCACCTTGAACTCAAAGTGACCATATCTTGTACTAAAAGCGGTCTTCGGTATATCAACATCACGAACGGGATTTTGGTGATAACCGGATCTCAAATAAATCTTGGAAAAAGTAGAAGCACCCTTTAGTTGATCAAACAAATCTTCAATTCTTGGCAAAGGATACCTATTCTTGATTGTAATTCGGTTCAACTCACAGTAATCAATACTAAGCCTCATAGAACCATATTTCTTCTTCACAAAGATAACAGGAGCACCCCAAGGCGAGGCACTTGGTCGAATAAAACCCTTCTCAATCATATCATCAAGTTTCTTCCTTAACTCTTTCAATTCGGCCGGAGCCATACGGTAAGAAGCTTTGGCTAAGGGTCCGGAACCAGGTACAAGATCAATGGAAAACTCAACATCACGCTCGGGAGGGATCCCGGGCAAATCTTCGGGGAATACATCAACAAATTCACGAACTATAGGCACATCTTCAATATTCGGTAAGGAGGTAGTTGTAGAAGTCACAATACACAAGTATGCTTGGTGACCCTTTCTTACCATACTCACCAACTTCATTGCGGAAATCAAAGACACACCTACTCGGGAATGAGATCCCTTATGGGTTATTCTAACTCCTAAAGGACTCTTTAAATAAATCTTTTGATCTCTACACTCGAATCTAGCATGGTATAACGCTAACCAATCAATACCTAGGATTACATCGAACTCTCCTAGAGGAAACTTAAGGAGATTAGCGAGAAAGATAGTACCCGCAATAGAGATTGGAACATTGGGTTAAAGAGTAGAACAAGAGATAATTTCTCCGGATGGTAAGGATATGGGAGTATCCTCACTATATGTAGGCTCGATTGATAATTTATTAACATAAGTTGAAGACACAAAGGACATAGAAGCACCGATATCAAATAGAATAAGACACGGTTGCTCTAAGATTGAGAACATACCCGTAATTATCTCCGGATGAGCATCGACTTCGGCTCGGCTCAGAACGAAGATAGTGTTGGAGCTAGTGTCCTCCACAGTTAGTGTGATAACAGCTAAGGTTCACAGGGTATATTTTGTATTATAATCAGTTGATTAACGTTTATCGATAACGGTTGGCTTGCTAGATAAGTTTGACGTTATTGTCATACAGATGGCGGTGATCAACTGATCCCTAAAAGTCACACCTAAAAGATGTGTTTGAGAGATGTGATTATTTGAGAAAATAATCATATTGATGCCTTATTAAATGACTAAAAGGTTAGTCGATGTATTTGACTAAAAGGTTAGTCAATGTGATGATGATACGATTATTTAATAAACGATTAAATAATGTCAGCTGGTAATTGAATATAAAATGTTGTATTTAATCAATGTATATAATGTTGGTCTAAACTAAATGTAAACTGTTATATTTAAGTTGGCGGATATGTATTACACGATATTATTATTGTGTATTGGTCCGGCATTACTCGGTTTATATGACGGTCCATTACTAGTAATAATTAGAATACATATTACATTATGTACATATTAAATGATATGATAACTACCTAATAGAGGTTGAGAAAAATAAGGAAACAAGGTTTTTTTTCCTTCTTTCCTCTTAATCTCACGGCTCAAAGGGGGTAATAAAGGGAGAAAAATCTGTTTTTCTATAAACCCTAATTGACTCCTAATATCACGGCACAAGGGTGAAAAAGAGAAGAAAAATTCTGATTTTAACTCTCTCATTCATCTCCATATTCATCATCATTATACACACAAAATTAGAAGTAATTTTTGGGTATTCGTTCTAGCACGACGAAGACATTTCTTGAACCATCTTGGGTGCAACGATTAGGAGAATACCTACTTTGGTATTTGTTCTTAGGCCTTTTGCTAGGACCGAAGGTTATTTCTTAATCTCTTGTTTTATATTATGCAATTTCATTTATGACTAGAAATTCATATAGTTATAATTTCATTATAATCCGAATTTTTTAAAGGGAAGTATACCGATATTTCCCACAAGTGGTATCAGATCCTTTGGCTATGAATTTATGTTATATGTTTTTAATTAAATGATTAGTATAATTTAAAATAAAAAAAAAAAAATTGCTGTAATTTTTTTCGGCTGAAATTTTTTGCCGTGAGTTTTTTTTTAGGGTTCCATTTTGATTCATAAATGTTGTTGTTTTAATGTGTTAAGATAATAATATAATGAATTAGTTGATGTTTTGATTTAATAAGGATTAAATTGAAATGAAAATGGAATTTGTTTTGGATGTTAAAGAACATTCATTGTGCTAAATTTTTCGGTATGAATGTACAAAACAATTATGATTAGTTGAGTATTTTGATAATCGATTAATCATGATTTAGATATTCATTTTAAAAGATTAATTTGAATCATCTAGTTTGTATCAATGTTTAATAATGATTAGATGTTGAATGTTTGTACCGATCTAGTTTTATTAGCATGATCAAATTAAAAAGATTATTTTGTATTTTTTTACTGTTCACCGTGGCCTGCTACTGTTCACCGTAGCCTGCTACTGTTCATAAAAAAAAGGGTTTGTTTTTGTTTTTTTTATTTAAAATCGAGAGAGAGAAAAAGCAAAATTAATTTTTTTTTTGTACCTGCTACTGTTCACGGCTACTGTTCATCTGTGAATAGTGAAAAAAAAAAAAAAAATTTGTTTTGTTTATAGCATTGTAAAGATAATGTATGTTGTTTGTTGTTGTGAAAAAGTTCACAATGATAGATACCCTATTATTTTAAAAAGGTTTAAAATAATGTTGAATTTAATTTATGTTATATCCGATAATATGAATTAAATTGGATTATGGTTGATTAAAATTGTTGTGTGCAATTAAGGAATTATCACATAATTTTGATCATTTTAAAGGTGGTTTGGATAAATTAATCATCATAATTAATGAATTATGTCTTGAATGTTTAATTTATTATGTTGATGCATATTATTTTGTTTATTGAATGGATGAATGGATTATTTTGGTATTTTTACAAGAGGTTGTAATTTGTAGTGCTTAGTGTGGCCTTAGTAGATTGTGTTATCGTAATGATGGTAACATGGTCTTTGATGTATTTTGAGATCTCGAATCTCCCCTTTGTAATCTTTAATTATGATTTTTAAATTAGAATGTAAATAGGTTTATATTTTGTAATTTTTTTTAAAAATTGTATTTTTGAGAAGACCAAAGATGGAGATCGGATAGCTCACACCCGCTACATGGACCAATATGGAACATCAAGTCAAGCTTCTAGGGTCCATAAGGATGGATTGCAAAGTGTAATTTTGTTCTAATTTGATAGGATAGGCCACACTAGGACTTTGTACTTTGATTTTCATTTTTCCGTTCTTATTGTTTTTCTTTTGCATGATAGTTAGTGCATCATATTCCGCCTAAACCAAACCACCTACTTCTTAATTGCATGAAAATTGACTCATATAGATTGTATGATAACTTTCATGGACATCCAGATGTCACTCAAAATTCTAAAAGCTATCATCTTAAATTATTCATTCTCTAAATGCTAGATCATTCGTTCACTTAAATGAATAAAATTAAAGCTGATGGACCTTCCTCTAAAAAACCAAAATTGAGATTAGTCTTTATAGGGAAAACTGTTATGAATCCCTTCTTCGTCGGTAGGCATATAGGACCTTACTCTCCATATGATCCCTTCTACGTTGGGTAAGTAGTATGTGTTGACCTATTTTACCTCAACATTATAGTCCGAGTAATATCTCGTGATTATGATGGACTAAAGATAGAATTTACAGAAATTTATCGACCAGGAATTCTAAAAGTAGAATTAGCCAAGAAGTTGGCTTATCAATTTAAAGAAATTGAGTCTTGGGATCATTTATATAATACTTGAGGGAGGTCAATTGTATAAATGCAAAAGTCTTCGCATTAATCGGTTTTGCATTAGACTTAATTAAAACGATGAAAATGCTTATTATGTTTTATCTCCTTTTTCGCAGTGTAGCATTCATTTATATCGATAAAACTGTTATAACAAATGGCTGGACATGCTGATGCCCCTATGCCAAGTGCCACGCTCGCACGCGAATCCTGGCTTAAGATGTTCATGGACAACATGAATCAGTCCACGCGAGTGAAGAATAACGGGTCCAACTTTGCGGACTGGGAGGCTTCATTACGGAATGCTGCCATAACTGATGGTAAGCTCAAGGACTTGACTGAGCCACTACCGCCTAACCCAGGCCCCAATGCAGGAGCCAATGAATCACTTGCTTATAGTGATTTCGTAATGGAGGCGGGTGCGATAAAGAACGTACTCATATTTTCAATGGAATCCAATTTGTAAAGACGATTCATTGCCCAAGGTGCAAACAAGATTTTCACCACGCTCACTAACGAGTTCTCAAAAGCACCGCAGATCGTTATGTATGAGCTTACCACTCGCTTCTTTGAAGCGAAACTCCAGAAGGGCAAACCGGTTAGCCCACACATTCTCGATATGATCGAGAATCTCGAAAAACTGGAGGCACTTGATTGCAAAATCAAAGAGAGCGTGGTCATTGACCGCATGCTTCATTCACTCCATGATGGTTTTGCCCAATTCAGGGCAAATTACTACATGAATGATTTGAAGAGAAATCCTCATCAGCTACACTCACTTCTCATACAGACTGAGAAGGATCTGAAATTGAGTGGGAGCCTGAAGCAGGACGTTCTCATGATTGCAAACAAGGGTAAGGGTAAGGGCAAGGCTCAGGCCGACCTAGCTGTAGGGAAGCCGAAGTTCAAGAAGCCAGGAAAGGGCAAGAGTGGGCCTGGTGAGACTAGCAGTAGCTCACAAGGCAAGACAAAGAGCAAAGAAAACATGGAGTGCCACCATTGCCACAAGACTGGGCATTGGAGGCGGAACTGTCCTGTGTATGCTGAACACGTAAAAGCAGGCCGCGTCACTCCTGTTGGTATGTCATCTTTTATTCATATGATTGGAATTATCCATGCAAGTTTCGGAACTTGGGTACTTGATACTGGTTGTGTTTCTCATCTGTGTAATCATTTGCAGGGCCTAAGAAACATCATAACTCTAGAAAAGGCTGATGTGGACCTGCGAGTGGGGAATGGAGCAAGAGTAGCTGCGATTTCAGTGGGAACATATGTAATCCAACTCCCGAGTGGATTTGAGTTATTTTAAATAACTGTTACTATGAACCCAGTTTATCTAAAAACATTATTTCTGTTTCCGTACTCAATAAAGACGGTTTTTCATTTGTAATAAAGGATAATAGCTGTATTTTCTTTTTTAACGAAATGATTTATGGTAAAGCAGTTTCCATGAATGGGATTTATGTTTTAGATCAAACCACAGATATATTGCATGTGAGTAATAAAAGGATAAAGGTTGGTGACAAAGATCAAACCTATCTATGGCATTGCCGTATGGGACACATAAATGAAAAACGCGTGAAGAAGCTCATTGACAATGGGACTATCTCCCCATTTGACTATGCATCATTTGGCACGTGTGAATCATGTCTCATAGCAAAATGACTCGAATTTCCTTCAAAGGTGTTGGAATGCGCGTGCTGACCTATTAGGACTCATACATACTGATGTGTGTGGACCTATGTCAATCAACGCTAGAGATGGCTATAGATATTTTATCACTTTCACGGACGATTTGAGTAGATATGGATATGTCTACTGAATGAAGCAAAAAAGTGAGTCCTTTGATAAGTTCAAGGAATACCAGAATAAGGTTGAAAACCAGCTGGGTAGAAAGATTAAAGCACTACGTTCAGATCGTGGTGGCGAATATCTTTCGAATGAGTTTGATCAACACCTTAAAAACTGTGTTTTAGTACTACAGTTAACTCCACCTGGAACACCTCAATTAAATGGTGTGTCCGAACGGAGAAATTGAACATTACTTGATAGGGTTCGATCCATGATGAGTCACACGGTAGTGCTTGATTCATTGTGGGGCTATGCTCTTTAATGAGCTGCTCTTATACTTAACCGAAGTCCGTCTAAAGCTGTTGACAAAACTCCATTTGAAACGTGGAAGGGAACAGTCCCTAACTTGTCTTTTATTCGGGTTTGGGGCTGCGAGGCTTATGTCAAGTGGACACACGAGGATAAGCTTGGCCCGCGATCGGTCAAGACATACTTTATTGGTTATCCAAAAGGAATGTTTGGTCATTACTTTTATTCGCCTACTGAACAACGTGTTTTTGGTGCGGCTAGTGCGAAGTTTCTAGAGAAAGAATTTATCGAGAACAAGACGAGTGATAGAACCTTCGATCTGTCGGAGATTCAAGAACCAACAACCGAGCAACCGATGGAGGAAGATGTTCCTTCATCTTTTGCTGTGGTTAATATTCCTGAGGAACCTAGAAGGTCGGGTAGAGTCTCCATACCTCCAGACAGATACATTGGTATGGTCGACGAGAACGATAGAGACGATGTTTTGCTCCTAGAGAGTAACGAACCCGCTACCTATAAAGGAGCCATGACCTGTTCCGACTCAAAGCTATGGCTTGAGGCCATGAAATCCGAGATGGACTCTATGTATGAGAATGACGTTTGGGATCTAGTTGATTTACCTGATAAGGTTCGGCCTCTTCAGTGCAAATGGCTTTACAAGATAAAGCATTCCGTAGAGGGACAACCAGACACCTATAAGGCACGACTTGTGGCAAAAGGTTTCACTCAAGTGCAAGGATTGCATTATGATGAAATTTTTGCACCCGTAGTCATGCTGCGTTCCATTCGGATAATCTTAACGATTGCCGCTTTTCATGACTATGAAACTTGGCAGATGGACGTGAAAACCGCCTTCTTAAACGGTTATTTGGAGGAGGAGTTGTACATGGTACAACCCGAAGGTTTCATTGACCCTAAAAATCCTAAGAAAGTGTGCAAGCTTAAGCGTTCCATTTATGGACTTAAGCAAGCTTCTCGGAGTTGGAATCATCGTTTCGACCAAGTCATAAAAGCGAATGGTTTCACTCGATCGGTTGAGGAACCATGCTTATATGTCAAGTCGAGCGGGAGTAAAATCGTTTTCTTGATATTGTATGTCGATAACATACTCTTGATAGGGAATGATATTCCTCTCTTATCTTCGGTTAAGGTATGGTTAAAGAACCATTTCCAGATGAAAGATCTGGGCAAGGCACAGCGCATATTGGGAATCCGTATCTACAGAGATAGATCACGACGGATGTTATCACTCAGTCAGGAGTCTTATATAGATAAGATTCTTGAAAGGTTCAGCATGACCAACTCCAAGAAGGGTATCTTCCAATGACGTCAGGGATGCATTTGAGTAAAGCTCAGGCACCCAAGACATCTGAAGAGGTCGAGCGCATGAGTCGAATTCCTTATGCGTCAGCTATAGGATCGATCATGTATGCCATGATATGCACACGTCCAGACGTGGCATATGCTTTGAGTATGACCAGTCGGTACCAAGGCAATCCAGGTGAAACACACTGGATGGCTGTTAAAAATATCCTTAAGTACCTACAAAGGACTAAGGATTGGGTATTGACTTATGGAGGAGAGACTGAGCTTTGCGCAATCGGTTACGCAGATGCTAGCTTCCAAATGGATCGGGATTACTCGAAATCTTAGTCTGGATTCGTATTTACTCTTAATGGCGCTGCGGTCAGCTGGAAAAGCTCCAAGCAGAGTGTTATAGCAGATTCTACGACTGAGTCCGAGTACTATGCCGCTTCAGAGGCTGCAAAGGAAGCTATATGGATGCGTCAATTCTTACAAGGACTTGCCATAGTTCCTAGTTCGAATGACCCGATCACCATCTCTTGTGATAATAGAGGTGCCATCTTCCAGGCTAAGGAGCCTAAGTCTAGCAACAAATCTAGACATGTACTTCGGAAGGCTCACATGATCAGAGATTACGTGGAGCAAAAGGAGATAGTGATCGACAAGATTGCTACGGATGATAACATAGCAGATCCTCTCACTAAACCGTTAAGACATGATAAGCATGTAGGGCACGTTACTTCCATGGGAATTAAACGTGTTCCTGAGTTGTATTAGCTGTTTGTATGAATTAGATACATCTTTTTCATATACTCATAATAACTTCATCGTATTGTTTTCATATTTTGTTTTTCATGTGGATTGTATGGACAACATTGAACACCACAAAGTGAACTGAATAACATTATATGTGTTTTGGTCCGTAATCGCCTACATGAGCTGATAACTCTGGCTATTATATTGTTAAGTCGATTGATGGTGGGTTCAACGAGCCATAAGTCAAACTGTTGACTGATCGATTACAAATACGAGTTATAAGGATACCTCGTAGGACATTGTAATTTGTGACGACGTTATGGAGTCCTAAATGTTTAACAACATTCGGTGCCAGGTCGTGGATAGGACGCCCATAGTGTTCCTAGAGTCGATTCTTTTGAGTATCGACTGTCTCTTGAGATTAAGGCAGTTTTTGGGTGACTTTGGTTTCTTTCTCACGGTCGACCATAACAGGAGGCCAAGCAGATTTTTACTGGATCATTTCATACTGTGCTTACATCTGCAGGATTCGAGTTGAGGAAAATATCCAACCCTTTATCAGGTTTTGTTAGATCTCAGGGCCACTCGAGAAGTAGTAACTGAAATGCATGGCCATGCTCGAATAATGATTCGTTTATCACTTGAGTTACTCTCTAGTCGGTAAAACCACTCTTGATACTGATCACTTGTAAAATACGACCTTTGTGAATGCGGACTTTGCAAATTGTTTTACATTGAGTGGGAGAAATTTAAGGATATGAGAATCGGTTATCGCACATACACTTGTAAGGACAAGTGGGAGATTGTTAGAGCTAGTGTCCTTAACAGTTAGTGTGATAACAGCTAAGGTTCACAGGGTATACTTTGTATTATAATCAGTTGATTAACGTTTATCGATAACGGTTGACTTGCTAGATAAGTTTGACGTTATTGTCATACAGATGGCGGTGATCCACTGATCCCTAAAAGTCACACCTAAAGGATGTGTTTGAGAGATGTGATTATTTGAGAAAATAATCATATTGATGCCTTATTAAATGACTAAAAGGTTAGTCGATGTATTTGACTAAAAGGTTAGTCAATGTGATGATGATACGATTATTTAATAACGATTAAATAATGTTAGCTGGTAATTCAATATAAAATGTTATGTTTAATCAATGTATATAATGTTGGTCTAAACTAAATATAAACAGTTATATTTAAATTTGGCGGATATGTATTACACGATATTATTATAGTGTATTGGTCCGACATTACTCGGTTTATATGACGGTCCATTACTAGTAATAATTAGAATACATATTACATTATGTACATATTAAATGATATGAGAACTACCTAATATAGGTTGAGAGGAATAAGGAAACAATTGAATTTTATTCTTTCCTCTTAATCTCACGGTTAGATTAGGAGTAATATAAGGAGAAAAATTAGTTTTTCTATAAACCTAATTGAACCCTAATCTCACGGTACGCAAGGGTGAAAAAAAGGAGAAAATTTCTGATTTTGAACTCTCTCATTCATCTTCATATTCATCATCAATATACACACAAAATTAGAAGTAATTTTTGGGTATTCGTTCTAGCACGACGAAGGCATTTCTTGAACCATCTTGGGTGCAACGATTAGGAGAATACCTACTTTGGTATTTGTTCTTAGGCCTTTTTCTAGGACCGAAGGTTATTTCTTAATCGCTTGTTTATATTATGCAAATTTCATTTATGACTAGAAATTCATATAGTTATAATTTCATTATAATCCGAAAAATTTAAAGGGAAGTATACCGATATTTCCAAGATAGAAAACCCTTAGGTTTGCATTGGAGGGGGCAACTT
>JAIUZE010005633.1:0-29170 GCA_022085475.1 Heliosperma pusillum
AGAAAGTAAACAACCCATTTTTGGCAAGTGTCTTTTTGTGCAAGCTACCTCTTCTCCAAGACAACCAAAGCTTTCTTTCATTTATAAAGATCAAACCAGAATATTTAGCAATGTAAAATATTGATCAAAAGTTTGGAAAACTATTTTCAAGAGTTAAATATTTTCGAAATATTTAAGAGCCAGAAACCACAGTGACATGTCACTGTCAGTTTTGAAGTACTTAGCATGAATCGAGTTTAATGATCTTTTATACAACACTATGACTCTAACAATGACAATCTTCATCTCTTGATCTTCTTGTGCAACCTTGAACAATTACTTGAGCTTCCATAGCTATAAGATTAAAACTTAAGAGGCACACATTATATTATCAATAAGATTAATTTGTCTTAAGGCATCATCAACCAATCTAATCTAGAAATGGTCTCAACAATTTCCCCCTTTGATGATGGCAAGACAAATAAAATTGAATGTGTTCTTCCCCTCAATCTATGGTCAAGGTTCACAAGTCTAAACATATCACAAGTCAAAACATGATCAAGATAAGACGCATACATGATCAAGGTACTTTGGTCAAGTCTATACTAACTTAAGTAGAATTTCAAATCTCTAAGCTAACATATTTACGGTGAACGCAAGCCTAAGAGTTATTGGATCACACATGCACACAATTTTAACAACTTCCCCCTCTTGACATCATCAAGTAGGAAGAATAACATTTTAATGCAACAAAGTGACAAAGTTAGTTTACAAACCACATAGTTCAAGAAAATTAAACAAATATTACCAAGTTCATGCAACAATATAACAAACATATAGCCATGAGCAAAATAATATAAGGCTTGGTTAGGCAAAATGATAGGTTAAGAAGAGAGTAGGGCCAAGAGTTCTAGGACATGTTATCGTCCTAATCAATCATCATACTCATTATCGGTTTTTCCCGGCTTTGGTAAGATCGGTAAGAATAGTCTTCAACTCCGTATTTTCCATCCGAACTTCCACTACCTCTTTGCTTTTCCCAACCTCACACTTCTCTTTTGACGAGTTTTTCCTTTCGATTCGGTTTTCTCACCATCATTGAACAAATATTCATCATAAAAAATCATTCAACTCCTTGATTTGTTCCTCATTCAACTCGGTTTTTCCCTTCTTTTTTTTTTTTTTTTTTTTTTTACACTTTGATTTTTTTTTTCTCTTCTTCCTTCTCGGTTTCTTTTTTGATTCCCTTCTCATTTTCCTCTTCGTTTTCTTCGTCTCCAAAACACTTTTTCATTTTCCTCCATTTCTTTCTCAATGTTCTCTACAACTTCATTGATAATCACACCACAACCAACATGTAGAGGAAGTCGTGGACTTTGGTTTGAACGAATCCCGAATTTGTTTGACGGTTTTGAGTTGGGCTTTCTTGGGAGGCATTATTTCAAGTAGAAGGTAAGTGTTATGGAAGGTATGAGGGAGGTTATATATGGGATGGTTAAGGCATGAAGAAGAAGTAAAGGTGATGTGATATATTGGTGAGTTGTTTTGTTGGCTCTATGCATGTCACATTATTACACAAAGGATAATATTTGTTAATTAACATTCAAACATGGTTAATAAAACACACTTAATCACATATGTACACATTAAAATGTATCAACCACTCTAATCAATCATTGAGGCAAATCGTCTACTCATAGAATTATGCGCAATCCAACAAACCAATTTCCAACCGAAGTTTTATGAATTGTTCTCTTTCAAGCGGTTTTGTAAAAATATCGGCAATTTGATTTTCGGTTCTACAAAAGTTAAGACGGATTTGACCTTTTTCCACATGATCACGTAAAAAGTGATGTCTTATGTCAATGTGTTTAGTCCTTGAGTGTTGTATCGGGTTCTTAGAAATGTTAATGGCACTTGTATTATCACAAAAAATAGGAGTGGAATCGAATACAATACCATAGTCTTTCAATTGTTGTCGAACCCATAGAATTTGCGCGCAACTACACAATGCGGCACTAACATACTCGCTTTCGGCGGTGGAAAGAGCGACGGTGTTTTGTTTCTTTGAAGCCCATGAAATTAAACAAGGACCCAAGAAAGTTGCAATTCCGGACGTGCTCTTTCTATCAACGACGCTTCCGGCGTAATCCGCATCCGAGTACCCTCATTTCTCTTGAATTGATTAAGTTCCTCTTGCATCTCTATCACCCAATTTGCATCTTTAAGGGCTATGGTGATATTTGTCGGTTCGGTTTGTGAGAGGAACGCATGAAATGCAAAGAAATCATTGAGGGATTCTCTTGTCTTTCTTCCCGAGTTCAGGTCACTGGTTAAGTTTGAGAAGGGGTGAGATGATTGGTCCTTCCACTTTCTAGGTACGATTTGTGAGCTTGAGGCATTTTCGGGTTCTGATGTCACAGTGGGTTCCACAGTGACATCTGGTTCATTTGGTGAGTTTGAATGGGGGTTCGTTTCTGGTTATTCATTCAGTTCATGTGGTTCCCCATTCCCCCTGGATGTACTAGCCTCATTTTGGTCAGAAAGTGGATTCATTCCCCCTGAATTTTGACCCGTCTCACCATTTAACAGTGGATTCAACTGTGAAATGGTCTCTTCCTCGTTATGTACTTCATCCATGTCATGTCGAATCATTCCAAGCTCAAAGTCCTCATCTTCATCATCCTCTTCCTGTTCATTAGAATGAAAAAGATTTGACTCATCAAAAATGACATGTACACTTTCTTCCATTTTCATAGTTCGTTTATTGTACACTTTATAAGCCTTGCTACGATCCGAATATCCAACAAAAACGGTCTCATCACTACGAGCATAAAGTTTACCCAAATTATCCTTTTCATTGTTGTGAACAAAGCATTTGCTTCCAAAGCATTTCAAATAGGATAAATTAGGCTTTCTTCCTTTAAGCAATTCGTAGGGAGTTTTATTAAGCATTTTTCGGATCATAACATGGTTATAAATATGGCATGATGTGTTGAAGGCTTCGGCCCAAAAATTCTTTGGCACTTTACTACTCAAGAAAAGTAGCCAAACATAACGTGAAAAATTTTCAACAATCACACACAAAAAACGACTACCACCTCTACTTCTTATACGCATAGGACCACACAAATCAATATGAAGAAGTTCAAGAGGTTTTGAAGTACTAACAAACTTTTTGGATTTAAAGGAGGATCGAACTTGTTTTCCTTTAGCACAATCTTCACACAATTTATTAAGGTCGAATTTATGTTAGGAATGTCATTTACTAGATCGAGTTTTCTAAGGGTGTTCAATGTTCTAGCGTTTACATGTCCTAATCTTTTATGCCAAAGCCATGAGTCGTTCTTTAAAGTGCTCATACAAGATAATGTTTGACTTGGCAAGGCACAAAGATTAGTCAAGTAAACGTCTCTAACACGTTTTCCTTCCAAAATAACTTCCCTTGTATTTCCATCTAGTACACGACATTCACTAGCACAAAACTCAACAATATTACCATTATCGCACAATTGAGATATGCTAAGAAGATTATGCTTCAAACCTTTGACAAGCAACACTTTGTCGACACAATGTGACGATGACTTACCAACCTTCCCGATTGCAACAATTTCACCTTTCTTATTATCGCCAAACGTCACGGTGCCACTTTTGTAGGCTTGTAGCGAGAGAAATTGGCTTTCACTTCCCGTAATATGACGAGAACATCCACTATCCAAGTACCAATTGTTGCGGCCTCTCACTAATGCCTATAAGAAATCAAACTTTTAGTTTAGGAACCCAAATAAATTTGGGCCCCTTTTTGTGAATCGCATCATTAATCAAGTCTTTTCGGATCCACATCTTTTTAACCACTTTGATGTTCTTATTAATGTCATTCCATCTCTTAGCACAACCATTAAACACATGACCGGTCTTGCCACAATAATTGCAAATTATATACTCGGGAAGGCTAGCGTACTTTCTTCTTCTAAAATCGGTTTTGCTTGGGTCTTGGTTTCGAACACAACAATGAACGTTGTTGTGCTTGAAACCGAGTCCAACTTTCTTTTTAGCATTTTTAGATTGACTTGTAAGAAAGTCTAAAACAGTTTGGCTTCCTTCCCATTTCTTGTAAAACTCTTTTGCAACCACTAACTCTTTATTCAAGTTTTCAACTTTAGCAAGAAGGTCAAGATTTAGATGTCCTACTTTGTCAAAAGCAGCTTTAGCATGATTATTCTCATCAACCAATATTTCATAGACTTCTTCAAGACTCTTAACATGATTCTGACATGAGGTGAGGTTCTTTAAGAGTGAGTCACGTTCATTGATTAAGTTATCAACTTGTCGGATTAATGACTCATTTTCAGTTTTAACAGCAGATGTCACAGTGGAATTCACTGTGACATTAGACAGACTAACCTCTTTAACAAGATTCGCATTTTCTTTCTTTAATCTCTTGACTTCCTTTTTAAGAGAAGGTATGATGTTACTCTGCTCTATCTCATCTAGACACTCTTTTAGACAAACATTTTCTTCGGCTATGTCCTCAATTTGAGTTTGCATAGTTTCAAGTTTTTCATTCTTTTCACGACATTTGTCAAGTAGATCATCGAGCATCAAACATACCTTTTCTTTGGAGAAAGATCTAACCTTTGTCTTGAGATTATTTACCTCATCATCGGAATCATGATCAGAATCATCGGAATGTGCCATGAGACATTTTGCGGACACTCTCTTTGAAGACTCGGGAACATCAAGTTTTAGACGAGTTGTCATGCAAACTTTGGCATCCAATTCTTCCTCGGAAGACTCTTCTTCCTCGGAATCAGACATACCCCAGATTGCAGACATGACTTTGTGTTTGTATTCTTTCTTTGCAAAATCACGTTTATCCTTGGATTTGAATTCATTCCATGTAGGACAATCTTTGATAAGATGACCTTTCTCACCACATTTGAAACAAACAACGGATGAAAATGATCTCTTCTTTTGAAAAGCTTTCTTTCTAAAATTGTTGAACTTCTTAGGAACATGACTATTGATCATATCCGCCATATTACGAGAGTACATGGCTTGCTCATCGTCTCCATCATTTTCCTCATCACTTGAGCTTGATTTGAGTGCGAGACCTCTAGCTTTAGAACATTCACCCGAATGCTTCATGAGAGTTAACTCATGAGCCATGAGTGAGCCCATTAGTTCATTGAGGGTCAATTTGGATAGATATTTAGCCTCCTCTATAGCCGTCACCTTTGGTTGCCATTTATCACTTAGGCTACGAAGGATCTTTCGGACTATGTCCTCGGATTCGAAATTACGTCCAAGACTCTTAAGTTCATTAACAATACTAGAAAAACGTGAAGAAAGACTATTAATTGACTCGTCACGCTCCATATTGAACATCTCATATTGTTGCATGAGAAGGTCAATACGATGCTTCTTAACTTGAGACGTTCCCTCATAAGCAAGGCTTAAGGTGTCCCAAATTTCTTTTGCCGAGGTACATCCGGAAATCCGGTTAATTTCTTGTTCACCGATGCCATATTGAAGAATGGACATGGCTTTAGAATTTTTCTCGACTTTACGATAATCAGCCTCGACATACTTATCCTCACTTTTTACAGAACTAGTGCCATCAACATTAGTGACCGTTATAGCAAGGGGACCTTTTTGAATTATGATCCAACATTCATAATCTGTGCTTTTCACATAGTGCTCCATACGATGTTTCCACCATGAGTAGTTATCCCCTTCGAATATGGGATACTTAGTATGTTTCCCGTCCATGACTATAGGATCAACTCTTTGGTAATTAACCAATATCAAGAGCACAAGGCTCTGATACCAATTGAAGAGTCAAGGGCGAGATCACCTAAGAGGGGGAGGGGGTGAATTAGGTGTCTATTTAAAATTTTAAGCTTAATTAAAGCTTCTTTAAAAACTCTATGATCACTAAGACACTACTTAGAAGAAAGGAGAAGTTGACAAGAACTAGAAAGTTAGAAGTATTCAACAACGATTCAGCCAGTAAATGTCACAGTGGAATCAACAGTGAAATCTGAGTGCAGCGGAAATATTAAAAACGAAATAGACAAAACTCAAGGATGTTTTTTAAATTGGTTCGGTCACTACTCCGCGACCTACATCCAACGTTATCTTATTAAACATCTTTGACGTAAACTCATACAAACAAAGACCCCGAATAATAAAACAACTCCCCAACCTACTCCGGTTGCTATTTGCTCAATGCTACTCCGCACCAAGACTTATGCTCAAAGCTACTCCGCTAAGAGACTTCCCCAACTCTTTCGAGTTGCTATTGCTCAAGACTACTCCGCCAAGAGACTTCCCCAACTCTTTCGAGTTGCTAGTTGCTCAAGATAACTCTATCTTAAGACTTGTTCTACTCGTTTGTTACAAGACTTGTGTTTCTCAAAATGTTCACAAAATGAACGGTGGAGAAAACGATTAAGTACTAACACGAGATCATCGAACACAATACATGCTTTGTTGCAACGAACTAGCTCTTTGTAAAAGACTTAAGAAAAATATTTTGCAAAACAATTAAGTATGAAATGTTAAATGATTTTTGCAAAGATAATTACTCAATAAAACTCAAAGTCTTTTAAGCTTGAAAATATTTTGTTGTTGCACACTTGTTCAAATGAAATAAGTGTGGTATTTATAGTGTAAAGTAGAGTATACTACACACTAAAAATAACACACTCCAATTAAGCACAAGTGTTAGAAAATATTAAACAATTAAAGCTTGGACAACAAGAAGGCCAATTAATGCACAAGAAACCATGACCCCTTATGCAAGCCAAATGAATTACTTGCATAAGTAATCAAGCTTACTAGTCAACTTAATTTGGCAGCCACACTTAGACAAAATAAGGGTAGGTTTTTCATCAAGAAAGAGCATAAATGGTAGTGACCAAATATAGAAAAGTAAACAACCCATTTTTGGCAAATGTCTTTTTGTGCAAGCTACCTCTTCTCCAAGACAACCAAAGCTTTCTTTCATTTATAAAGATCAAACCAGAATATTTAGCAATGTAAAATGTTGATCAAAAGTTTGGAAAACTATTTTCAAGAGTTAAATATTTTCGAAATATTTAAGAGCCAGAAACCACAGTGACATGTCACTGTCAGTTTTGAAGTACTTAGCATGAATCGAGTTTAATGATCTCTTATACAACACTATGACTCTAACAATGACAATCTTCATCTCTTGATCTTCTTGTGCAACCTTGAACAATTACTTGAGCTTCCATAGCTATAAGATTAAAACTTAAGAGACACACATTATATTAACAATAAGATTAATTTGTCTTAAGGCATCATCAACCAATCTAATCTAGAAATGGTCTCAACAGAGAATTTGTGCCATAATAAGGAATAATAATAAAGGGTGCAACTGAATATATACATGCAGGTACCAAATGCAGTAGGGTTTATACTTGGAGCGATACAATTGATAGTGTACGCTAAATACAGGACGACGCCAAACAAGGACAAACAATACCATCAACATTTGATCGGATCATCCATTCCCTAATCTTTTACTTGTATAGCTCATGCATTGCTTGTGATATATTCAATTTTCCTTTGTCACCATTTTCATTTCTTTTTCTCAATCCTAGATCAGTTATACTCCGTACTATATACACAAAAAGATAAGTTTATTCTACTTTTAAGAAAGAAAGAAATGCCTAATACAGAAAACCTAGAAAGGCTCAAAACAGGTCATAGGCCCAAAGCAGTTTCCTTGCCCCCGCATTGTCACTCGAAGTGGCAGCTAAAACCAATTCACGACGTAAATCCAACAAATCTACACCTTGAATTGAATTCTCTCTCAACTAGACAGATGTACCAGATGCACCCCCATAGATGCCAGATGTACCAGAAAAACTCCTCTCCCTTCCCCCGCAGATATTGCCCCCTAAGGGCATCAATCAGATGCTTCGGATATTTAGCAAGTCCAAACAATGTTGGAACTTGCTCTGCGGAACTGGCTTGGTAAGCATATCAGCTGGGTTATCAGCAGTACACACTTTGTTCACCTTAATCTTCTTCTCATTTATTAGAAAATGATACCTGACCTCAATGTGTTTAGTTCTCTCATGATATAGTTGATCCTTAGTAAGACAAATTGCATTAAGACTGTCACAGTACACAATAGCTTGATCTTGATAATGTAGACCTAGATCATTAATCAACCCTTTCAACCTGATTCCCTCATTAGCTGCTGATGTCAACGCCATATACTCAGCTTCTGTTGTAGACAACGTTACTGTAGGCTGCAATGTAGCCTTTCAACTGACAACTGAACCACAAAGAGTGAAAACATAACCAGTCATAGATCTTTTAATGTCCACATATCCAGCATAATATGAGTCAGAATACCCAGACACTAAACACTCTGCATCACCTCCATAAATGAGACCAACATCAGAAGTACCCTTAAGGTACTTAAAGATTCTCTTCACAGCTTGCCAATGTTCTTTTCCTGGATCACCCACAAATCAACTCACCACACTGACAGACTGTGCTAGATCAGGTCTAGTACATACCATAGCATATATACATCAAACTTCCCACTGCATTAGCATAAGGAACCCGAGACATGTATCTCTTTTCTTCAGCTGACTTAGGTGCAAACGCAACAGACAGATGTGCATTTGACGCACTAGGAATATCTATGGATTTAGTTGTAGACATGACAAACCTTGACAACACCTTCTGAATATAGTCTTTTTGAGATAACAAAAGCTTATTCTTGCTTCTATCTCTGAAGATCTCCATTCCCATAATTTTCTTCGTTGCACCCAAGTCTTTCATCTCAAACTCGGTACTTAGGAGACCCTTCAATTTCTGAACATCGGACTTTTTCTCTGCACTATTAGCATATCATCTACATATATGACTATATAGATGGATGAATCATTCACAGCCTTGCTGTAGTATACACATTAATTATATGGACTCCTATTATAGGCGATCTGCATCACATAGTTGTCAAACCGCTTGTACCACTGCCTGGAGAGTGTTTCAGCCCATATAAGGACTTTTTCAGCCTGCAAACATAGTCTTCTTTTCCAGGAACCTAGAAACCCTATGGCTGAGTCATGCTTATCTCTTCCTCCAACTCTCCAGGTAAGAAAGCTGTTTTAACACCTAGTTGTTCAAGCTCCGAAATTTTGATGTGCAATTATCGCTAGTAGCACCTTGATGGAAGTATGTCTTACCACTTGTGAGAAGATCTCATTGCAGTCTATCCCATATCTTTGCGTGAACCCTCTAACTACAACCCGAGCTTTATACTTGACCCCTTCAACCTCCGTTTCCCCTTCCTTTTTCCTGAAAACTCATTTGCATGTAACAATATCCCTCGGCCTCTTGGTTAATTCCCATCTCTTATTCTTCTGAAGTGACTCCATCTCGTCGTCTCCCATTGCAAGAAGCCATTTGAGAGACTCAGTACCAGTAACTGCTTTTTTTTAGGTGGTTGGTTAAGTAGAACCGGATCCACCTCCTCAGCAACCAGAAATGCAAAACCCACTAAATTATCTTCTTCGCGACCAAGTCTGTTCGGAGGCTTCCCAAAATTGGGCCTAATTGATCGCTTACGGGCCAAATTTGGCTGATTCTGAATTGTTATTGAACAATTGGATGGTTCAGATTCAGACTGTAGTCGTTGATCTTTATGTTATGATTCACTCTCATCAAGAGTGACTTCTTACTCCACCTGTTTATCAACACTACTACTATCTGAACACTACTACTATTAAGAGTGGCTTCTTGCTCCACCGATTCAAGGCATAAATCCAATAATAGTAAAATAATGTAAGCTTAACTTTTGCAAATAAAAAATATTTCATCAACACTGTGTTGCCTATTATCATGGATTCATGGTTTCGGTTTTCGTCTTATATTGTCAACTTGTAACGATGGATCTTTATAAAATAACCGTTGAAAGTGTTTTTTTTCCCTCAAAAAGCATATAATAAATTTTGTCTTTAGAAATGTAACACAAGCCCTTCAACAATGTTTTACGAGTATTTGGCAATAGACAATTAACAATTCGGAATTACTTTATCACATACGATTTTTACTCTTTCACATACATTTTTTCATAATGTTTTCAAAGAGTACCCTCTACTAAGAACTCTAGATTTTATCTTCTCCCTTTCTCCAAAAACCTAATTAAATTTCATCCAAATTCTTCAATTATAGATTTTAATTCTCATATCGAACAAGTATTTACTCCAATTTGTTAATAAATTCAATTAACTTACTTTGTATTATACAAAATCGCATTTTGCAACCAGATTGTTTTGTGTTCATTATATGTAAAATCAAAAACGAAAATTTTCCCCATGAATCTCTTTCATTAACATAGTACACAAATAATCTATATATCTTGCTCAATTGGCTATGATATCCTCCGTATCTACCTAATTTTTCAATTAGAAGATAAGCTCACTAAGGTAATCTCTCTTCAAACATTACAATTTAATTTAAGAAGGTTACCGATAAATAATGGTTCTAGTAAAATTGAATGACAAACCTACCCATAGTTATCTTGAAGCAAATGTTACAGTAGACTTCACGAGTTCACAATGAATACGGTGGTAGGGTGGTCGGCGATGTGATATTTGTCGGCGGAGCTGCTGAACGGAAGGAGGAGATTGGCCGGAGTGCATGCGAGTAAGGGGGAGTGCGGGGAAGGGGAGGGCGACCGTGGCCGGTGGTGAGGTTGGCTGACCCGAGGTTTACCGGTGACTGATCTGGGGTGGTGACCGGAGGTGGTAACGGGAGATGAGGGAAGGGGGACAAATTAATTGAGTTAGGAAATGAAAAAATAATAAGGGTAATATCGTAAAAGTCGTATGTGAAAGAGTAAAATTCAACAATTAGCTCTAGAAACCGTTGCTGTCATTGCTGTCGAGTTTGCGGGCCTTTTTTGATTAGGCTACCAATTCGTTCGGTCCCATCCAAAGGCTTATTTGACAACTTAGCCCATATAGCACACTAAGCTTACGGCTACGTTCTACTAGCCCATATAATATTCTACATTCTTCTAGGCTCTAGCCCATTCCATAATTCAGAATTTAATAGTTCATATATTCAAAGTTGGCAAATTCTCTTTAAAGACGTCTATAAGAACTTACGACATGTCAAATATGCTCATTTTATTTTAATAAATAAGAACAAGCTGATTGTAAAGAGAAATATTTTTCTTAAATACTTATGTGAATACTCCCTCTATCCCACTCATTAGTTATCTTTTAATTTTGGCACAAAAATTAAGAAGATGTGATAATATTGCTTCTCAACCCTACCACTACTTGCACATGAGTTAATATATGCTATAAATAGAAATGATAATTATTGACTCATAGTCTGATACACCCAAAAATGGAAAATGATAACTATTAACTGGGAAGGAGAGAGTAATATTTGATTCGGTTTTAATATTAAAACGGATACTTCCGACATAAGGAAGACTAACCGTCATTTCAGTATCCAATTTTTTTCCTCTGGATAATGGAAAAAGCACTTAACATACCATGTCAACGTGTGTGTATTTTGATGATATTCTTTTATCCGTGGATTTAAATTAGAAATGTTAGATATGTGCTAATTGTATAAGTTTTCTATTTGCTTATTTCCTAATCTTAATAAGTCTTATATTCTAGTGTAGAATAAGTATACACAGACATTAGGTATTAGCCTTCAGGGCAAGGGAGAAAGGTATAAAATTCGAAGAGGCAAGTTTGAAAGCTCATCTTTTGTAATCTGTAATTCTCTCCCTACATAGTGAAATGTTTCTCCGGCCTTGTGAACGTAACTATCATATTGATAGTGAACCACGTAAATTCGTGTGTTCTTTATTTTGCTATTATTTTTTACATCGTCTCAACACGCTTCCGCGCACAACAGTTGGCATATGAGCTAGGTTATTTGATTCGGGGGAGATAATGGCGCTATAGTTAACTATAAAGATCGACAGATTTACGGGAATAAATAATTTCAGACTATGGCATATAAAGATGAGGGTTTTGCTTAAGCATGAGTGTATCCTGGAGTCGTTGACGCCAGGTTTCTCAACGAAGGTGACAAAAACTGCCGGCTGCCGCAAGGGTAATGGCGGGTGTTGAGTCCCCGTGATTGAGAATCCCGAGTTTGTAGCAATGTGAATCATGCCACGGTATTTTATGTCTTACAGGCGGCGTTATTACAGAAGTTGCAAGTGAGGAAACTATAGTTGATTTGTGCAAAAATTGGAGAGTATTTTTATGACTAAAATACAACGTTTGTTTGGCCTTAGAATGCAAGTATGTATGTCACTCGGGATCATCTTGATAAGCTTAACTCTATTTTACTAGATCTACGTAATTTAGACGTTAAGGTAGAAGATGGGGATGTTGCACTTACTTTTTTGATTTCTTTATTGTCATCATATGAGAACTTTGTAGAGTTACTTATGGTGGGTAGTGAGACTTTAATTTAACTCTAGAAGAGGTGAAGTTGTCGGTTCACACTAGGGAGTTACGCCATAAGGCAACTAATGTTATGGTAGATAATCAGGCTTTGGCATTGGTTGCTAAAGCTGAAAGAGGTAGGGTTCAGACCAGAGGGAATAAGAAGAAGTCTTATAGGCCTAAGTCAAGGGGACCAATTCCTAGTGATTATTGTCATAACAGTGGAGAAAAAAGGTCATTGGAAGTTAGAATGTCCTAATTCAAATAAAGGAAATTTTGCTTCATATGCAGCTGCACGACAATCAAAAAGTGATTACGACTCTGAGGAAATTTAGCATTTGTGGTCCAAGAAAAATAAAATCTAGGTCATATATGAGTTCTTGATAGTGGATGCACATCTCACATGTGCTCTAAACGGGTGATGTTTCTGACATATAATTATCATATGAGCATTGTTATCATGGGTGATGGAGCGATTTGTTAGGCAGTGGATCGGAGTAGGCTATGTGAAGGTTCTAATGCATGATGGAAAAGTTAGATATCTCAAGGGTGTAATACACATTTCACAACTTAAGAGTAATCTTATTTCTCTTAGAATGTTAACGGAGAGGTTTTAGATTTCAAGGAGAAGGTGGAGTATTGCGTGTATGCAAGGGCCTATGGGAGTTGCTTCGTGGTGTGAAGTCAAGTACAAGTGACTTGTATCTTTTACAAGGTAAGACATTGACTAGGAGATGTCACCATCTAAGTATTTTGGTAATGTAGAGGTGAGCCATACTACGCCTATTGGTCTAAAGTGGTTCAATATTGCTTTTGGGTTGATAGTTGATGGTGTTAGTTGACGGTGAGGTGGAGCTTGCTGAGGCTTTATTGGTCGATGGATCAGGATCAACAAGAAGAAGTTCGACAATCGGATTGAAGAGTTTGTCGTGTGTTGAGGATGATCGTATCAGCGGTAAGGGGGGTTACTTAATAGTCTTAAAGTGCCGGTTAAGGTAACATGTCATCAAGAAGAACAACCAGAGTCTTTCAATTGCGGGGTATGATAAGGTTTGGAGATTTAGAGCCTTGTATACTAAAAGGTAGCTATTGTGTCTCGATCAACAAGTCTAAGCCAAAAAATGTTGGGTCGGGAGGGGATTTTATGGGAAGTCAGCAGTTAGCTAGGGTGTGAGTGCAATGGCGCAAGCACATGAAAGGAGTCCCAATGGGAGCATCCATGTCTCGGTGTAAGTGTTAGACTCCGGTGAGGGCCAGGTTATGGCTATAGTGTTAGGCTCATCTTGGCTATCGTAGAGCTAGCACAGTGTCTCTTGGAATGAGACTGGTATCGGAGGTGGGGCTCAGTTGATTTGAAAGTCATTTCGAAATGTGACTGTCGGCGTCAAGGTAGTCACATTAGCATATGTGAGAGTTTGATTAAAGGTCGAAGTTTAGACTGTTTTAGGAAAGCTCAGTTTAGGAAATTGTATAGTTTCCTATTTGTCTTACTACCTAATCTTAACAGGTCTTTTATTTAAGTGTGGAATAAGTATATGAAGACACTAGATATTACTCATAAGGCAAGAGAGAAAGGTAGAAAACTTGAAGAAACCAGTTTGATAGATCATTTTTTGTAATTTGTAGTTCTCTCATTGCATAGTGAAATATATCCTGGCCCTGTAGACGTAACTATTATATTGTTAGTGAACCACATAAATTATATGTTCTTTATTTTGCTATTGTTTTTTATATCGTCTCAACACACTTACGCGTACAACAAGAAATGTCAATAACAATAGCTCTGATCAGTCAATATCTTCTAATTAACCAATAACTTTTGACTGACCGTACCTCTTGTGAACTCATAAAGTGACAATGTTTTTTCAGATTTGATCTTCTCTTTGTAAAAAGAAAATTTAAATTTAATGAACTCATGAACAAGAGCCATATAGGTGTTATACTACTATGGTTAGCCAAGTTTAAAAGAATTGGAGTTAGCCAAGTTAGAAAGAGACAAAGGGAAGCAATGTTCCAAATGAATAACACTTGGTTAGTTGTGTTCCCTCTATAATTGTCAACATCAACATACAATCTGTGACTGATTAAATGTGGAGAAGACGAGGGAAGCACGTATACATACACTCATACTATTTCATTGACCAAGTATTTCAACTTGACAAATAACGCGATTTCTTAGTCTACACTTCCATATCCTCTAATCCTATCTTTCTTTACCCATTAATCACAAATTTTATAAACGACCCGAATTCCCATTAAAGACGGACACTATTTATCACAAACTGAAATCGGAAAATGCCTCTCTCACAAGTGGAGGGCAAGTGATGCATATTGTGAGATGAACATTGTCCGTTTTCAGCTTGTAACGGATAGTGTCCATCTTCGGTGAGACGACGTGTATAAACAATTACTAATCTAAAGTAAATTATTTAATTATTAAGAAAATGCCACCTTAATTATTCAATCCAAATATAAATCTTGGTCATCCCTCTTACAAGAATTAATCAATCATCCATTATTATTATAAAGACTATATCTAACATCAAACTTCCTCTTTTATTATCCCTTTTATTTATTTTATCTTTCTCATTTTTCTCCATTTTGTTTTTTTGGAATTTCCTCTGTTTCTTTTAATGGGTTTCTTTGTATAATAATAATAATATCAAAAGGGATTGTAATTAATTTTAGTAAAAAGAAATTGAAAAGATGATGATGACAATGGAAGGAACGATGGATGTGAATGTATTAGATGATATAATAAGAAGATTATTAGAAAGGGAAGGTGGAAAACAGGTTCAATTATCAGAAGGAGAGATTAGACAATTATGTGTCAACGCTCGTAATATCTTCCTTTCTCAGCCTAATCTTTTGAAGCTTCATGCCCCCATTAGGATCTGTGGTATTTTCCTTTGTCCTAAATGTTATGTTATTCCTTCCGTCACGATCATTTATTTATCGTCTTCTTCTCTGGGTGTCTAAGTCATTTCTTTAGGTTTCCAATAAGACATGTTTATTAGCTTATGTTATTCTTATATAGATGTATGAGTCATTTGTTTAAGTTTTCAATAAGACATGTTTATTTGTTTATGTTTTTTGTATTTGGGTGTTTGAGTCATTTCTTTACGTTTCCGATAAGAGATGTTTATTTGTTTGTGTTGTTCTTATTTGGGTGTCTAGTCATTTCATTACGTTTCCAATAAGACATGTTTAAGTGTTTTTGTTTTTCTAGTTTGGGTGTCTGAGTCATTTCTTTACGTTTCCAATAAGACTTGTTTATTTGTACTCCGTATATGTTTTTCTTATTTGGGTGTCTGGGTGGCCGAGTCATTTCTTTATGTTTCCATTAAGATATGTTCATTTTTTATGTGGAAGTTTCTTTTTTTTTTTTTTTTTAATTGTTGACAAGGTTATTTGTTGGGCTGATTGCATTTTTTTTTGCATGTTGGTTGTGTGAGATGAAATGGGTTTGGATCAATTTGATTGGAATTCGTGGGAATGAGGGGTTGTGTTATTTTGAGTCTTGGAATTGGTCAACTGTGGTGACTTTCTTTGTGAATTTGGGAGATATTAAGTAAGTTTCTTGGATTTTTAGGATATGCCATTGGTAAAGATTGCCTTTTAGTGATGGACTTTATGGCCGATTTGCGGGCATAGGGGTAAGGCTGAGTATATCTCGATACCTATAGAGTATAGACATGGCCAAGCTGTAAACTTTTTCTTCTTTTGTGGGACATTACCTGAATCCTTGATGATTTGTGGTTTGCTTGTTTATCTAATGAGGGTGGGCCGGTGGGGTATATATTCACGAGAAAAGCGGATTTTGGGGAGGCGTCTTTTTGGATGAACTAAATCAGACTTAGTTCAGCCATATCGGTGTCGGATATGGTTACATACCTAATGTTTCTTCCACAATCTCTTCGATTACTTTTGTCATGCGGACATTTGTGTTTGAGCAAGGAGAGGTGCTGGATTGGTAAGATTATAAAGTGAAGAGTTAAAGTAATGCAGGGGAAACGGAGAATTGTGATAGAAGATTACATAGTTCTTCGATGTTGGCTTAGGAAGGTAGAAAATAGATCGTGTGAGGACCAAGTAATTTATGCTCGTATGAGTGTTGTAGAACAATTTACCTCATTTGCTGATGTTGATTTCTAGTATAAAGTTCAACTTATGTAAAATCAAATTTGGTTTTAAATCGAGTTAATAATTTCAGCATTCCTAATGTGAAATTGTGAATGCTCTCCCGTAGGTGATATCCATGGTCAATATCAGGATCTTCTGGGGCTTTTTGAGTATGGAGGCTTGCCTCCAGCTTCAAATTACCTCTTCCTTGGAGATTATGTGGACCGAGGCAAGCAGAGCTTGGAGACGATATGTCTCCTTCTAGCATTTAAAATAAGGTACCCGAAAAAGATTCATCTTTTGCGAGGAAACCATGAAGATGCAAAGATCAATCGTGTTTATGGATTCTACGATGAATGTAAAAGAAGATTTAACGTCCGTTTATGGAAGATTTTCACAGACTGCTTTAATTGTTTGCCGGTTGCTGCACTTATAGACGAAAAGATATTTTGTATGCATGGTGGCCTGTCTCCAGACCTTCAGAGCTTGAAACAAATAGATGAAGTTCAAAGACCAACAGATATACCAGATAACGGTCTCCTTTGTGACCTTCTTTGGTCCGATCCAAATCCTAATGTCGAGGGCTGGGCAGAGAGTGATAGAGGTGTTTCTTGTACATTTGGGGCTGATGTGATTGCTGATTTCTTAGAAAAGAATGATCTTGATCTCATTTGTCGTGCTCATCAGGTAAGAATTTCTGTGCTCAGAATGTTTTTCTTTATCTAAAAAGCTTCAGTTCTACTAGGTTTACGACATATGAGGTTTTGTTAAACCACATATTATTCATGGACATATGAGGTTTTTCCGACTCGGCTGCAAGAGTCGAAAGGTCAGAATGCTGGATGAGGCGAAATCTGATAAACTCAAGATCTTGAATTATGGGGGATATCGAATTTGTTCTTGATAGAGGTATCAGTTATGCAATCAAATAGGGCTTGATCAATAATTTGTTTTCCACACTTATAATACAGGTTGTAGAAGATGGATATGAATTTTTTGCCAACCGAAAATTGGTAACGATATTTTCAGCTCCAAATTACGGCGGGGAGTTTGACAATGATGGCGCCCTTTTGAGTGTTGACAAAGCCCTAGTCTGCTCTTTTCAGATAATGAAGCGCCGTGACCTTGGAAGTAGTTCTAAAGTCCAACTTAAGAAGGTACTTACATCCCTCCCTACTGGCGCTCTTTTTTAGCCATTCTACCAGCATAAGCAAAATAGCCGAACAAAGTTTTGTTTATATATACTTCGTATGTCTCATGTGATTAAAACGTCAAGTGCCTGGTCTCCGTCTCTCTAATGTAAGACCGTAACTATATATATCTGCTTTTGAGCAGGTACCTAAGCTGGAGAACCCTGATGAAAAATGAAGAGGTACATGAAAAATGCACATTTAACACTATTATAGCCTCAGTGAGTCCAGATTTTTACGCAACCCCCATACATACGGTTCAGAAAGTCGCTACCTCAAGGAGTCATGGCCATGGCTTGAAAATGATGGAGTGAAAAATTAATACGTTCGAACCCTGTAAATCAACCCGATACTCTCTATTTCCCTTGAGTTGTTGTAGGTTACTTCCATTTGTTTGTTTTTACATGTATTTGTTGGTTTGCATTTTGTAAGCAAATGTCTGATTAGAGGTCACCCTCTCTCCCTTTTGTTTCTTCCAAATATTTTGATTTTTTTTTGTCTCAAAGTTTGTTTTCAGGATTCTGACATTTGATATACACATCTTGCAATCTTTTTAGTATGAATGTATGATTGTATATTTGAGAGCACAAGAATGTCTTTGTTCTGTGATTTAATGCTTGTTTGGTTGCATATTAATAAGATACTACATACTTATTTGGAATCGATGGCCGCTTAAGAGGTAGGTTGTTCGGTTAACCAGAGATATAAGAGGTGCCTCTTTAAAAATATCCAGTTCCTCCGGAATGATGGTGGTGACCGCTTAACCATGGTTGTTTTGTCACATTTAAAGTTCTTTCTAAATTTTGAAGGCTATTAACTATGAGGAATGATCATGTCACCATCACTACACTTTTTGTTATTGCCACAATAATAGAAGCTAAGTTTAAGAACATGTTACTCGCTATTCAACGTCTTACAAACACGAGTAATATTAGTAATTTCAGAGTAACATTATGCCTTCCCTTAACCATAATTAGCTTAACATCTTCAACGTTAGCGTTCAGTCGAGCTTCAACCTTTAAAATTAAAAAAAAAGCATGTCTGTTCTTCAAAGTCGGCAAAAACTTGTTTCTTGATTAGTTGACTGTGAAAGGATAAGTGAAAATAAGAACTTACATATGATAGTCTTATATCGAATCTAATACGTAATTTAAGTTATATATGTGTATTTTTCTTCCTAAACTTTTTAAAGTCTAAAAGTTATATTTTAATTTTTATACCGTTTATTGAAATATTTTTAGTTATATTGTAATTTTTTGAGTTTAATGTTTAAGTCAACGAACTCAAAAAATTTATAAAAAAATTCATAATTATTACACCCTTGTTTTATGTAGAACTCTTTCAAACTTATTACCGTTTAAAACAAAGATTTCAAAATAACTTTTACATAAGAGAGTTCTGATCAAACTTGCTTCCAAGACTCAACTCAGGTTATAATTAGACCAATTTTTCGGCAAAATTCAAATTTGTTCAAATTTTCTTTCCGATTTGCATGTGTACCTGAGAAGCTAAAAACCGGCGTCGTTAATTCCGATAATTAGCAAGGCCAAATAAATACTTAACAAACACCAAACTATCATAGTAAAAGGTAATAAAAGGCCAAGTAAAGGGTCGAACCCTAGAGAAGGCGATGAAGATAAGCTAGATTTGCCTAATACTCATAAGATTAATTAAGACACTAATTGCGTAATAAGACTATTAATGACGATTTACAACTACTAAAACGAAATATTCACAAACAATGGATAATTAATAATGACTAACAATTATTAGTTCTTACAAACAATTTCTTCAGAACAACTATTTTCTCTCCCCAAAAAACCCAAAAATCTACACGTTTGTTCCACTGCATCCGTCACCCACCAATCTTCCCTCCTTCTCCTACAATCCGTTCACCGGAGATGAGGCTACGAATTAGCCCATCTCCGGTGAACCCGTCACTCCTCTGATGATTAACACATTCTGTAACACTCGGAAATGTACCCTATTTTTATATTGAAAATATTTTACGGATACTTTTCAGTAATTTTAAGTTTAATTTAGAATTTTATGTTCCGAGTCGAATTTAGAACTTCCGAGTTCGTATTTGGAATTTCCGCGAGATTCCATGAGAATCCCGTCTTAAGGCGAGTTTGACTTTCCTTGACTTTTTCCTTACTCATACTCTAACTCCCTTAACCTAATTCATTACTCAAACACAAACCAAATTACTTCCTCCTTAAGAAATCTCAAAACCTTGCCTCCCTCTTTATTTTCGATCTTTGAATCATCATATCTCTTTCGTTCTTTGATAGAATTCGCGTAAGTTCGTCTCATTCTTCTCCCCTTACCTTCCTCTATCCGTATTGATATTAAAATTATCGTCTTTCTCGCTTTTTCCAAACTTTCCGTCTTTCTCAAGATGAATTTCATTCTCTTTTATGATCTATTGGTAGGTGGTGACCACTCCAAGATCCCGACAAAGACTATTCCTTATTGAAGAGAGCTTGTAGACGATTATTAGATACCTTAAAGGTAACGGTGAAGTTTACTCCGTATCATTTACGTGTTTTACATGCTTTATTCTAGAAAATCGTATTAGAATACGATTAAGAAGCCTAGATTCATAGTATGATACTAATGTTTTATCCAGAGGAATCTTGATGGATGTATTTGATTGTTTGATGATTAGTAGAAGTACATTTGAGACTTTGCAATGAATTGGCAGTGCAGGACAGCTCACTGGTGAACGGGGTGTTCCCTGCCTGTCCCGACCGGATCTCGCCGGTCCTGCCAACCGGCTGGGAACACATCATTAACAATTTGAAGTTTGGGAAATTTTGTATATGTGGCTCTGTCCGGTCCACCGCGCCGTCCACACACCAACCGGCCTGGAACCACTTTTTCTCTGTTTTCTATGATTCTTTGGTTTTTGGCCTGTGTTCTGACGCCGCCCACCGGCCACCTGTCCAAGCCCCTTCCTGGAACACAAAGCTGTGTTGTTTTCCTTTAACCTTCTAAAACTCGTATTATAATAGTTTTCTCATGATCCGTTTATCTGTCTAATTTTTACGTAGTGCTTATCAGATTCATGTTTTTGGGATTTATGATAATCTATTCCTTGTATACATGTTTCGTGACGGTTTCGATATGTCCTCACTTTGAGTCGTTTTTTAACAAATGATACGGTTTGAGCACTGTTTTTGCTTTGTGCTTTGTACTCATCATTTCCTTGGCTACCTTTCCGTCGTAAGGCTGGAATGTCTGAACGGAGAGGTATCCTACTGCTTAATTGCATGTTTAGTGGGCATATGACGACGTTGTTGGGAGTTGAACGCATTGCGTTGATCGACCCGGCCGTCAAATGTTGTGTACTTGCGAGGTGGTGTTATTTGCATGTAGCGTACCGCATGTTATGAGGCTTGAGCTTGTTTTCCGCCTCTTTCGTGAATTGATCTACCGAGAATGTGGGTACTCGGCGTTCTATTTGTAAGACCGAGTCTTGGATGCGAAACGTTTTATCGCATGTCGAATCGGAACACGTAATATTCCGAGAATCTGGCCAGGTTTATACTAGGACCGTATTATTATCGTCGTGCTACCAGGAGGAAATTAGTCTACATATACGAAATGTAGCATCGTGTATGAGTTCAGGGAAATGCTTATCCCGTGGATGCCTGTTAATCATACTTGCCATGTACACGATGCTAGTGCGTTTCATTTACCGTGAGAGATGTCGTTGTGTCGTTCTTGAATGCGTGATTTCATGATATTATTCATGGTCATTGCATGATTGGACACCGTCAATGTCTTGGTTCGTGATTGGATGATAATATGTTGGATTTATTGTGATCATCGCATGACTTGACTTGGTTTGTCTGTCGAGTCTCAATCTTATCAATCTTATACCGCTAACGGTGAGATGCAAGCCCTAGTGAGCGTATTCGGTTGCCTAAGAGTGTCTTCCCCGAGTCTTTGAATAACATGATGGGTTCGGATTTGATTTCCACATGATCTTATCATTATATATCGTATTGCCTATTTATTCTTATCGTATCTCACATGTATATTCATATATGCATGATTTTACTTTTTTTTTTCCTTATATGTACGTTTAATGTGATATGGCTGGGAGAACCCGGAGCTACTCCCCACTGACTGTGGCGTTCATGTTTTTCATGGATGAACAGTTGCTTGCATTGGATGGCTTTTTGCTTTGACTATTTTGGGTTCGGGTGTGAGCTAGCGGGCGTTGTCCCTGGAAGTTTTCCCCTCTAGACGATATTAGCTAGTGTTGTTAAACACTTGTTCTTTGCTAACATTTTAAGAGACCCCGTCTCCTTGTTGTATTTCCGTATTTAGTTTGTAATATTTGACACTCCTCGTTTTACTTAACTTGCATGTATAAAAGTTTTAAAAAAAAAATACCTATTTCCGCAATATAATTCACATGCTTGTTTGTTTTATATTTCCGCATTCGCGAGGGTTGTCACAGTTGGTATCAGAGCTTAATCGCTCCCGACGCACACACGTGAACCCTAACTTAAACTACTTGACCTTAAAATAATAAATGAGAGTTGGGTAGAAGTTAAGGACTTTACTTGGTAGTCTATTTGTTTATGCTAATTGATAGGAGTAACTTAATTTATTCTTGTTTCTTATAAAGATGATTAGACCGCGTTTAGCTGAGAATGTTATGATGGAAGCTCTTGCTCAAGTGCTGAAAAATCAGCAAGATGTCGCTCTAGCTAATGCCAACCAAGTTCCCCCTAGAAGGGAGGATAACCATCAAGGAGGTTACGCATGGGTAGCTGGACAAATTGCAAGGAGTAAGATCGTGCCTTATGGTGGAGAACCGGATCCTACGGAGCTATCCGATTGGTTCCGTGAGATGGAAAAGCAGTTCGATCTATACCAAGTCCGGGAAGAGGACAAGGTGAGGATCGCAAAGCATTTCTTGGTGAGGGAAGCCGACAACTGGTGGGCTATCACAAGTGCCACCGCAACTCTTGAAGAGGACTTCAACTGGGCTTGCTTTAAAGCTCTTGTGGAGGGTAGATTTTATCCTAAAGAGCTTAAACAACAAAGGCTCAAGGAGTTCATTGATTTTAAACAAGGTGATGATCATTATTTATATACATATTTTATGCTTCCCTTAGACACAATTAACTCAATTTACCGTCTTTCCTAGCTTATTCTATGCTATTTTAGCTAGAATATCGATTCTGCCGCTTTTGTTATGTTTTAATGCAGATTGCATGCATTTAGAGCTTTTTGAGTAGATATGGAGCATGGCGGAGGTGGATAGTGGAAAGATAAGCACGCGAATCGAGAAGAATCACGAAGAATCGAGAATGAAAGACAAGAAATGAAGAAAAGTCGAAGAAACAAGCTATAATGAGGTCTGCTCGATCGAGCAGAACAACTTGCTCGACCGAGTCGTGGTTTGGTCTTGCTCGATCGAGCAGAAGGCCCTTGCTCGATCGAGCAAGTCATTATTTCGGCGGATTTTCGTGTTTTCCTTAATTTTAACCTAATTAGTTAGATTTTTGTAATATAAAAAGAAAGCTCGTCTCATATACTTTCTTAGGCTTTTTAATACTTTTAAGCTTTAATTCAGAAACCCTAGTTTAATTTACTTTGCCTCCGGATTTTATTCATCAAAGACGATTGTCTTTAGTTCATCTTGTAATCGGTATTCTTCAATCTTTCTTAGTTATTTATTTAATTACCTTCTTGTTCTTTAATTATTCTTTGTTATTCCTTTCATTGTTGTTAATCATGTTTACTTTAATTATTATTGTTGTTGTTTATATCGTTATGAGTAGCTAAATTCCTTTCTAGGGTTGAAAGGGGATCTAGGATTGTTAGAAGGGGTAGATTAATTAATTGAATTGCAATTGCATGGTTATCGTTTGATTATCGTTTTAATTCTAGTTGTTTGATTACTGGCCAGGATTAATTAACTAGTCTTGCAAATTAGGATTGACACCGACCGGGTTAAGACTAAGATAGGCTACGATAATTGAATAGAACTCGTTTAATGATAGCGATCACATCTTAAATTGTAGATCTAAAGGGCATAATTGAATCGACCGATCTTGTGACCTTAGATAGCTTTATTGCATGATAGTTGATTACATCCCTACCCCTGAACAATAATCCTAGTGAACCTGTGACCCTAGACTTTTAATCTCATTGTTTTCAACCTTATTAGTTTGTTATTGCTTATAGTTAGTTATTACTTATTATTATTTGCTATTAGTTATTGTTATTGTTATTGTTTACTATTTATTGTTATTGTTTGCTTTTAGTTTAGAAACCAAACCTCAAACCCAGAAATTGTTACTTAGAGACAAACCTAGTTTAACAGATTAGAATACTACCGCCTCCCTGTGGATTCGATACCTTGCTTACCGCTGACTATTAGTTAGTAGTGAATTAGGTTTTACTTTGATTAAGGTGACGCGACTTTACCCTTATCACAAGGCAACCTATCCGCTCAAGAGTTTTCTACGGAGTTTAATAAGCTCGCTCATTTTGCGCCGAGGCTTATCCGTGATGATGAAGACCGAGCATTATATTATCGTAACAAGTTGAGTGCCGTTCTTCAAAGCAAAGTGAGAAGGAATACCAATTCCTTTGGAGACCTTTATGATGATGCCTTGTGGGCCGAGAACTCAATGAAGGCTATTAGAGATGAAGCTTCAATGAATAATCCCTCTCCTTCTTATGCTCCTAGACCGAATGCTTTTGGAAAGAGGCCGTTTATTCCGTCTCCTTCAAATTCCTATGCTAATAAGAGGAGGTTTAATCCTTCTTCCAATGCCTATTCAAGGAATCCTGCTCCTTTTATTCCTAGAGCTACTTCAAATGTGGCTCATAGGCCTTATGCTCTTCAAGCTCAAACTCAAGGTCGTCAATGTAATCGTTGTAGACAACCACACCACCCCGGTGTGTCATGTGCCAACCGACCTTACATTTGCTTCTTCTGTCAAAAGGGTGGTCATCGTTACGAGGATTGTCCCGACCGAAAGTTGCCCCCTCCTCCTAAGCCTAAGGGTTCAATCTTTGTAGCCGACGCTCATCCCGAGATTATTACGGGTATGTTCTCAATCTTAGAGCAACCGTGTCTTATTCTTTTTGATACCGGTGCTTCTATGTCTTTTGTGTCATCAACCTATGCTACTAAATTATCTATCAAGCCTACATCTAGTGAGGATACTCCCATATCCTTACCATCCGGAGATATTATCTCTTGTTCTACTCTTTATCCAAATGTACCTATCTCTATTTCGGGTTCTATCTTTCCCGCAAATCTCCTTAAGTTTCCTCTAGGAGAGTTTGATATTATTTTAGGTATAGATTGGTTAGCTATGTATCATGCTAGGTTCGAGTGTCGTGATCAAAAGATTTTCTTAAAGAGTCCTTTAGGGGTTAGAATAACCTATAAGGGATCTCATCCCCGTAAAGGTGTATCTTTAATTTCCGCTTTGAAATTGGTAAGTATGGTTAGAAAAGGTTACAAAGCATTCTTGTGTGTTGTGACTTCTTCAAATACCTCTTTGCCAAGTATTGAAGATGTGCCTATTGTTCGAGAGTTCATCGATGTATTCCCCGAAGATTTGCCCGGGATCCCTCCCGAGCGTGATGTTGAATTCTCTATTGATCTTGTTCCTGGTTCTGGTCCAATTGCCAAAGCTCCTTATCGTATGGCTCCGTCTGAATTGAAAGAGTTAAGGAAGCAGTTGGATGATATGATTGACAAGGGTTTTATTAGACCAAGTGCCTCGCCTTGGGGTGCTCCCGTTCTTTTTGTAAAGAAGAAGGATGGTTCTATGAGGTTGTGTATTGATTATCGTGAATTGAATCGGATTACAATCAAGAATAGGTATCCTTTACCTAGAATTGAGGATTTGTTTGATCAATTAAAGGGTGCTTCTACTTTTTCGAAGATTGATTTGAGGTCCGGTTATCATCAAATTCCGGTTAGAGACGTTGATATTCCAAAGACCGCTTTCAGTACGAGTAATGGCCATTATTAGTTCAAGGTATGCCATTGGATTGACGAATGCTCCCGCTATCTTTATGGATCAAATGAACCGACATTTGAGTGAGTATCTTGACAAGTGTGTGGTGGTTTCATTGATTGGTTATATTCTTATTTCTCAAGTCCGAAGATGAGCATGCTATTCATTTGAGGATTATTTTGGGTGTTCTACGTCGTCAGAAGTGGTATGCTAAGTTCTCTAAGTGTGAATTTTTGTTACCTAAAGTGTCCTTTCTTGGGCATGTGATTTCTAAAGAGGGTGTTATGGTGGATCCTTCGAAGATTGAAGCCGTTGTTGATTGGAAGAGTCCGTCTGATATTAGAGAGATTCGAAGTTTTCTTGGTTTAGCTGGTTATTATCGAAGATTTGTCAAGGATTTCTCTAAGCTTGCTAGACCGATGACTCAGTTATTGAAGAAGGAAACCAAATTCCTATGGAATGCAGCTTGTGAAGCAGCGTTTCAAGAGTTAAAGAAGAGGTTAACTACCGCTCCGGTGTTGACTTTGCCTGAAGATGGAGTAGACTTTGATGTCTATTGTGATGCTTCTAAGATGGGATTAGGTTGTGTCCTTATGCAGAATCGGAAGGTGGTGGCTTATGCTTCAAGGCAATTGAGAGTTCATGAAGTGAACTATCCTACTCATGATTTAGAATTGGCCGCTGTTGTTCATGCTTTGAAAGTGTGGAGACATTATTTAATTGGAGTTCATTGTCGTATCTTCACCGATCACAAGAGTTTGAAGTACATATTTACTCAAAAAGAGTTGAATATGAGGCAGAGAAGATGGTTGGAATTGGTGAACGATTATGATTTTGAGTTATTGTATCATGAAGGGAAGGCAAATGTTGTTGCAGATGCTCTTAGTAGGAAAGCTTCTCATGCTTTGAATGCTATGCATGTATTACCTGTTGATCTTTGTGCCGAGTTTCGAAGGTTGAGTTTGGAATTTGTAGAGCGGGGTTTTGTTCATGTTGGTGCTATGATTGCCGAGCCTGTTTTTCTACGTGAGATCCGTGAAAGTCAAGTTGATGATCTTACCTACAAGTCTATCCAAGCCAAAATTCTTGAAGGTAAAGGTAAAGATTTCAAGTTTGATAGTGAAGGTGTTCTTCGTTTCCATGGTCGTTTATTTGTTCCTAATGCTCTTAATTTGAGGAAGCGAGTTCTTGATGAAGCTCACCTTTCCCCTTATTCTATTCACCCCGGTGGTGATAAAATGTACAAAGACTTGAAGTTGCAATTTTGGTGGCCGAACTTGAAGGGTGATGTTGTTTCTTATGTTGGGAGATGTTTGACTTGCCAACAAGTGAAGATTGAACACAAGAGACCCGGTGGATTGCTACAACCGTTGGATATTCCGCTATGGAAGTGGGAATCTATTTCTATGGATTTTGTTATGGCTTTGCCGAGACGTTGGATGTAAAGATTACGTTTGGGTTGTTGTTGATCGACTGTAACCAAGTGTCTAGATTTATTCCGATCAAAGAAACTTGGAGTTTGGAAACGTTTAGCGAAGCTTATTTGGATGAATTGTTAGATTACCATGGTGTTTCCTATGGAGAATTATATCCGACCGAGATCCGAGATTCTGTTTCGAGATTTTGGAAAGCTTTGCAAGAGGCCATTGTTAGTAAAGTTGTTGATAGTACTGCATTCATGCCGCTACGGATGGGTCAGACGGAGAGGACATGCAGACTTTAGAGACTTGCTTAGGGCTTGTGCTCTTGACTTCCAGTCTAGTTGGGAAAAGAGTTTACCGTTGGTGGAGTTTTCTTACAACAATAGCTATCATGCATCTATCAAGATGGCTCCTTATTAAGCTCTTTATGGAAGGAAATGTCGGAGTCCTATATGTTGGAATCAATTGAGTGACAATCGTGATTTAGGCCCCGATGTTCTTGTTGAAACCATTGATAATGTGAAGGTCATTCGTGATAAAATGAAAGCCGCTCAAGACCATCAAAAGTCTTATGCCGATATCCGGAGAAGGCCTTTAGAATTTGAGGTGGGTGATAAAGTATTCTTGAAGGTATCTCCAATGAAGGGTGTTAAACGGTTTGGTGTTAAGGGTAAATTGAGCCCGAAATACATTGGACCCTTTGATATTGTGAAAGGATTGGTGCAGTTGCTTATAAGTTGGAATTGCCGCCGAATTTGGCTAAGGTTCATGATGTTTTTCATGTTTCTCAATTGAGAAAGTATGTAAGTGATCCAAGCCATGTCTTTCAAGTTGAATTGCCCGAGCTTGAACCGAATTTATCCTTTGAAGAGAAGCCGATTCGTATCCTAGATCGTAAGGATAGGAAGTTGAGAAATAAAGTAGTTCCTTTGGTTAAAGTCTTGTGGAGAAGTGCTAATGTCGAAGAAGAGACTTGGGAAACTGAAGCTTCTATGCGTAGTAAATATCCGAGTCTTTTCGAGTAAGGTATATCTTCTTTCTCTCAAGTTTCGAGGGCGAAACTTTTTAAAAGGTGGGGTGATTGTAACACCCGGAAATGTACCCTATTTTTATATTGAAAATATTTTACGGATACTTTTCCGTAATTTTAAGTTTAATTTAGAATTTTATGTTCCGAGTCGAATTTAGAATTTCCGAGTTCGTATTTGGAATTTCCGCGAGATTCCATGATTATCCCGTCTTAAGGCGAGTTTGACTTTCCTTGACTTTTTCCTTACTCATACTCTAACTCCCTTAACCTAATTCATTACTCAAACACAAACCAAATTACTTCCTCCTTAAGAAATCTCAAAACCTTGCCTCCCTCTTTATTTTCGATCTTTGAATCATCATATCTCCTTGGTTCTTTGATAGAATTCGTGTAAGTTCGTCTCATTCTTCTCCCCTTACCTTCCTCTATCCGTATTGATATTAAAATCATCGTCTTTCTCGCTTTTCAAACTTTCCGTCTTTCTCAAGATGAATTTCATTCATCTTTTATGATCTATTTGTAGGTGGTGACCTCCAAGATCCCGACAAAGACTATTACCTTATTGAAGAGGAGCTTGACGATTAGTAGAGACGCTTAAAGGTAACGGTGAAGGGTTACTCCGTATCATTTACGTGTTTTACATGCTTTATATGCTAGAAATCGTATTAGAATACGATTAAGAAGCCTAGAATTCATAGTATGATTAACGAATGTTGTTATATGATGAATATTGATGATGTATATTGATTGTTGATGATTATTAGAAGTATATTTGAGAATTGAAATGAATTGGACAAGTGAGGAAAGCTCACGGGTGAAGGGGTGTTCCCTGCCGGTCGACCGGCCGCCGGTCTGCCAACCGGCTGGGAACACATCAGTAACAATATTGAAGTTTTGGGAAATTTTTGTATATGTGCTCTGTGCCGGTCCACCGGCCGCCGGT
>JAIUZE010005634.1:0-18412 GCA_022085475.1 Heliosperma pusillum
AACGAAAAGTCAAAGTTGACTTAAAAACGGGATTCTCATGGCATCTCTCAAAAATTCCAAATACGAACTCGGAATTTCAAAATACTACTCGAAACAATAAATTCTATTTTAAAACTCAAGTTTTGCTGAAAAGTATTCGTAAGATATTTTACTAGAAAAATTGGGTACTTTTCGGGTTGTTACAAATATAATAATATTACTATAATATTATGATTCACAATATGATAATATTGTGATACTATACGAATAAATATAGATTTAGATATTATCTTTAGATATTATATTAGTCCTAGTTTTCTTATATTATGTCAAATATATCTTTACGATATATTCTAGGTAGATTACGTTTCTATATATTAGATCTTGTAATTGCTATATAAGCAATCATTGTCATCAATAATATTAAAGCTATTCAATATATTCTAGGTAGGTTATGTCCACTTTTGCCACTATCTTGCAAGTTCTGTATCTTGCTCTTCGCCTCTTCCTTGCCCTCCTCTCTTATGTCTCAACGAAAAGTGCTAGTCATTTGGCTTGTTAGCCTAAAGTTCCAAGAGACTTGTTCTCTTGATCGTCTCTATTAGCGTCTCTCGCTACTTTTTATCTCTTAATCTTATCTCATGAGTAATCCCGGTCCGCACCTTGCTCACCAATTACTCCGTCTTATCTCTCAAATTTATTTAAGCAGCCTCGTTTCCGGCTACCGTCAGTATCATCTCAAAGCATGCCATAATTTTTGGCATTTTCAACAAAAAAAAAAGTTGTATCTCACACACAAAATAACAATTATTATGTCACAAATGAAAAGTTATGCCATCTTTCTCGGCCTTCCTCAAATTTTCTCTCACACAAATGTTTCTCCTCTCTTCTCTCGGAAGTCATGACCCGACGATCAAATTCGGCTCCATAAATACTTATCCCGTACAAATTTTACGGTGCTTCTCTTTTCTCTCTTCCCATACTTGACAGTTTGACCAAAGTAAATTCCGGCTCCAAGCTCTTGTCTATTTCCGACTTCTTGTGCAGCAACATTTCGGCTCATATCCCGGCTCATCGTTTTCTTCTTCTCAACGGCTAATCGTCTTCTTCTCAACGGCTCATATCGGCTAATCGTCTTCTTCTTCTCAACGGCTCACCGTCTCTTCTTCTCAACGGCTCATCGTCTTCTTCTTCTCAAGATTGTCCTTCCCATTCGGTCGTACATCTTGCGGGAGCGTATAAGGAATATAATAATATTACTATAATATTATGATTCACAATATGATAATATTGTGATACTATAAGAATAAATATAGATTTAGATATTATCTTTAGATATTATATTAGTCATAGTTTTCTTATATTATGTCAAATATATCTTTACGATATATTCTAGGTAGATTATGTTTCTATATATTAGATCTTGTAATTGCTATATAAGCAATCATTGTCATCAATAATATTAAAGCTATTCAATACATTCAATTATATTTATCTACAGTAACTTCCTTCTCTTTCACTTTTATAAATAAATTACTACCTTTGTTTATGTAATTGCCCTTTCAAAGTAAATTAGACGTGCCCAAACAAATGGTGTTGGGTTTGTGTTCATGCCGATGTCGGGTCAGGAACCCGACCTAATTAAATATTGTGATTCGTTTGTACACTTAAGTAGCAATTGTACATGTATGAAGTGGTTCATCGCGAAACATTTTAAATCTAACATCTACTATATACTAATCCACAAACATTTAAAGCGTTCTTATTGGTCGATGAAATAAAAGGATTTATCAAATTGGTAGAGAGGTGGGACCCCCCATGTTTATGCTTAGAATTAATTAATCTCTCTCATCCATTCATTATTATATACTCTTTTCTACTTTTATTAATTTCATTAACTATTTTATTAAAACAATGTGTTACATTACACTAAACTATATTTTATTAACATAACATTTAATGAATAATAACATAGTTTTATATAATTATTTAATCCCATTTTCACATCCGTAAAAAGATATTTTTAAAAAGATATTTTAAACACAAATTATTACCTTCCCTATAACTAAAATTTACACTCCAAAATTTACATATTACAATTACATACAAATTACTAATATGATTTTCTAATACAAAAATCATAGTATCAGTTTTAAAATATATAGTGTATACTCAGTAAGAAATCATATTATGTTTAAAAATTTTGGGCTCTAAACATTAAAGCGCAAGACATGTTTTCTGAGAACATGTAGTTATTTGGATTCCCGTTGATATAAGATATTTCTTTGTTCATATTGTTGGTTTAAATTATTATATTGGTTTGAATGTATTTAAATCATGTTAGTATTATCATGTATCAAATAATAACGGCTTTTATTAATTACAACCCGTGCATTTTTTGCACGAGTTAAAAACTAGTTAGACACTAAAGTTAATTGAACATCGTGTGGATGAACATTAGTCACATTGGTAAAATGATTTTCATAACCATTATTTGTTGAAGTATAGGAGGAAGAACTTTGCAAATATAATTCTGTAACTTTAGTGTCTAATAATGTTAGATTTTAAAATGTCTAGGCAACAACTAGTTTTCATTTAGGCAGCGTTTGGGAATCTTGATTTCATTTGAAATACTATATTTGAAATTTGTATTTTAAAATATGAAATCCAAATTCAATTTGCACTGTTTGGTAAATTTCAGATTTCAAATTTCAAATTTAATTGGTGCAAACAAAACCATAAGCAACTAGGTACGACTGTACAAGTAATCAAAATTGATGAAGCATGAGCTTATAAAATCTTAATATTAAGTTACCGTCAACATAAATTAATAATTTCGATTGTTTTACAATGGAGGAAGATGGGTGTTAGCAGTTAGCACTTGTCAGTGAGGGGTCGGAGTGGTGTAGAGTGATGAGGATTTGGAAATGAGGGGTGTACAGCCCGTATTTCAAATGAGCTAAAATCTGGAAGGATGAGATTTGACTCAAATTCTGAATATTTCCAAATACAAATATTTTGATTTGCCAAACAAGGAATTTGATTGAAATCTGGATTTCTAAATGAAATCTATGTTTCCAAACAGTAATTTACTAAAAGTAAAGGGGCAAAGTGGAAACTGTTGGTAATTTACTAAAACGTCCTCGGTGTTATTGAAAGTGAGAGTAACACCCGGTGTCACTATTTCATCTTTCCTTTTATAATTGGACGCAATCTTTTTCGGAGGACTGAAGACAACTTACATGCATTGTCATTGAGAGGTGCAGACGTAATTTTCGGAATATGGATATCACTTTACCATTTTATTGATCTTGCTAATGTTGGACTATATTACAATGGTATGAAGAGAATAAGAGATACAACATACATGTAAAAGAATCAATATATTTGACAAGAATGTAGATAAAACTCAGAAGACATGAAATGGCAGACTAATAACTACTTGGTGAACTTGACATCCGGATTTCGAATCGACTTGAGCCACATATCTGCAACTACCCTTGATGAAATGCTCCATAATTTATCCTGTCCTTTAGAATTCGGACTTTTCCCCTTCTTCGCCGCCTTTCCCATGCTATAAGCTAACAACCACTGCATTGCAGTCAGTCTTTGCTTCTCAGTATCCCAAGCATGCTTCTTTTGCCCTGTTACTTTCATTCCTGCAATATGTAAACTAGTCACCTTAAATCTGTCTTCTTCTTCGTCGTCTTTTTCTTGCTTTTTGACAGGAGTTGCGTTAATCAATGCAATCAAAGGTCCGCCAACTGCCTCAAATCGTCTTAGTGGGTCGCGCAGCTGAATGGCAATCACCAATGTGATGGTTTTCGACTCATCTATTTCCTCGCTTTTTATCCAGTCATCAAGTGGAGTTGCTGAGGATAAAGGGTTGTTTTGGTCTCCGGTTAATCCCTTTCCACTAAGTGGAGAAACATCAAATGGTGCATCGTCTTCAGCCATTCCCGCCTGTACTTTAAGGGCGTCGATTGCCATAGCCTCGATCTTTTGCATAGAGAATGACAGGATTTCATCAGCTGGTATCGGGTCTTCACGAACATTCCAAATCCCCGTTTCAACCCGTTCTTTCCTGCCTGCGCTCATTGAGCTCGCAATCTTTTTGACAGTAGCAAGGCTTCTAGCAGCAGTAGAGCTAGCACCTTCTTTGTTTCTACCACTGATGATTGCTGATGCAATCCCTTCAAACGCTACCTGTTCAGCGGTTTTACCCATTATATCTTCAATGGGCATTAAAGTTAGAACTTGGGAGCTGAGTTCTTCAGCCCCAATAGCCGCCATTCTCTGAAACAGTTCAAAACCAGTAATTGATTTATCTGAAGAAAGAACAAACGGTTTTGACAGTTGCACTGCAAGCTTCGGGGTCTCTTTCCTAGAAATTTCGACATTAAAAGGGTTTGCAGCCGCCAAGAAACCACCATTTCTTGTCTGAACTACACTCCCCAACCCCTTGCCAAGATCAGGTAGAAAAACCTTTGATTCAGGATCGTCATCTTGTTCCGTCTTAACCGGAGACGAATCAAATTGAAATTCTTTAAATTCAGTACCATCTTCATCCTCAAGCATCTGAAGAAACTCCATAGTTACATTTTCTTCATCAGCATCGAGCTTTTGTGTGGATTCAGCATCGTCATCATTTGGATCGTCCGTGTTTTCTTCACTCATCATCGACTCAAGGGCTTTAATCTGCTGAGCTAACGAATCCAGCTCGGTTAATCTATTCAAGTAAGAATGATTATGTACCACTTCCTTGACAACCTCGCTTGATGTCGACCCATCTTCAGTTTTTTCAGAAATGGGTTCATCTCTATTTGTCTCTTCAATGCTTTGAATCTCTACTCCTTTATCGACTATTTCAAATTCCGGGATATCAAGCTCTTCTGCTTCTTCCTCGACTTCTTTCGGCTTCTGAGCCTCAGGCATTGGGGCAGGCTCATCAAGGTTCAGATCATCAATACCCTGAAAATCCGCTGTAGTTCCTGCTTGAGACGGGGTCCACACTTCCATCCGGCTAGATATCTTTGGACTAGGAATGCTAAAAGACGACTTAGACTGCTTACGTCCAAATGAAGCAGCTGTCGATTTTCCTTTACTCGACTTAACACCCTCAGCTTGATTAAACAACCCGGAACCTCCATCTTTCTCCATAATTTGGAATGCTAGTTTCAGCAGGAGTTGTCCACCCTTTGCTTTTCCTGCAAGGTCGAAACTCGTGTCCCATTGTCGAATCCTGGCACCTTCTGCGCTCTTCTCCATCGATTCCTGAATTAGACGGCTTAAGTCTACTGAACTCCTCCCAAAGTCAAGTTCTGGCGCCTCAACTGCGAAAACATATACGATGAAGGGTCTTGGTTCAAATTTCAGCTGCTGCGATCCTGTGGCTTGGGTGCAGTAAACATGGCATTTGATAAATAATGTCTCTTCAAAATCAGCTGCTCCCTGAGTAACTCTAGACGGCATGGTATTCACGGCCCCGTCTTTGGTTTCCTTCTTCCTCACGCAAACCGAGAGACGAAGCCCATTCATAGAGGTTGGTAAACCCTGAGCTGCAACAACTTCTACAGAAAACAAACAGCTTAGTTTCTGCATTCCAATATGTGAAAGTGCCCTAATTGGCTTCCATTTCCAAATCCCTTTCTTCTCATTAGACGGAGCATCATCAGTGTCGAAAAGCTTAATCTCTTTCTCTCTCGAACTCCCGCCTTTGCCCTTCTGCTGCTGCTGCTCATCCTCATCATCCTTGGGACGGGACCGCCAGGGCGATAATGACATTCTCCTCGACCTCGGCTTGGCAGCAGGCCTGTCATCATAAGCAACCGCTGTATCAGCCTCGTCAGGAGTCGGGATTGCAGGAGCATTAGACCGAGGGAGAGCAAGCGAGGCCGTTCTCCGGTTTGTGGTAATGTGAGACTGATAAAGTGTCTGGCTCAGAGTCTCAAGCTCATCTAACAGTTGGGTGCTTGAGTTTCTTCTACCAGTTGCCATATTTTTATTCTTGGTACTGTAAAATCAATGAAACACAAATGATTTTGGTAGTATTTGAGTATTTGACGGGTTTTCGACAACGTAGATAATGAAGGAATTAAGGAAATTATGAGGCGGAAGTTGTGCCATGAAGTAATGATATGGATGAAGCTTAGCTGGTTAGTTAGAGACCAGTGAATAATGTATGGGTGAGACTTGTGAGACTGGTAAGTGAAGGATAAGGGAAGGGAAGTCTAATTGTCAACTTTTGTATTTATGGAAGTGACAAAGACATGTAGTCCCTTGGACATTAATAGGGAAAACAATTTACAAACTCGGAAATTGAGGCTGAGCCGGCACTGTTTCGGCGGGACTACTACAGAAGTTTCCTAAACATGTAAGTTACACCGGCACTTGTAATTTAGAGACCGACCTCTGGGTCCTTGTGCATTCTAGAGTTTAGTAAACCTCAATATAATTGATCCAAAATTAATTCAATTTCCCATGTACTTCAATTTTCGTTTGTGTATTAAGACGATTTCCTAATGACCAAAATGATTCGAGTATTTTCCAAAACTCCCAACGGTACAATAAGAAAAAAATGAAGAAATGTGTAAAAGTTAGGTATGCGTAAGCAAAAATAATAAATTCAGCATTACTTGAGATTCGGAAATAGTCGAATAGAAACATTCGGTACAAAAAAAGTCAATATCCTGACGGTTATTTAAGAAAAAAAAGGTACACACCAAATGTTTACCAGAAGTAGACGTAGTACATTAGGTACTATGCTAGCAACCTTTCAGGCCAATTGAGCAAGGTTCCCGACTACCAGTAGATGGCTGACAAGCGATGACGAAGCCTGAACAAATACGTATCCAACAGTTTTTAATAAGAGAGCATATACAAGACCAGTTAGGCTTCCTTAACACGGAGGTATCCGTCTGACCGTCACAATATTAAAACGGAGGTATCTGTAAGAGTTGACATATAAGATCCTATACAAGATTATTACAGGGGAAATTGGCCAGAAGTTTCTGAAAATGAGAAGACGAAAGGCCAACCACTACAATTTGCAAAGTTGATGCCCAAAATACTTGAGTATCTCCACTTGATTTTTTCCCGAGGCAAAAAAAGTTAATAACATGAATATTATTCCTATAAAAACAACCGTAAAATACTAACAGTGTACACATGAACAAAAAATCAAGAAATGTGAGTAAAATACTTTTAGATAAGGGTCTTTTATGAAGCTTCTGTAAATAACAAAGATGTATTTGTTCCTCCAAAGCCAAAAGAGTTTGAAAGTGCTGCTCTAATTGGCATCTGCTTCGAAACAGTCAATGGGATGAATGCATCTTCAAACAGAGGATCTGGTTTCGAAAGATTGAGAGTCAACGGTGCAACTCCCTGCAACATCAAAAACATATTACTGCATTTCTTGGTCTATGTATGCCGAATACAAATGTCACTCAAAGAAAATACTCAAAATCTGAATATAAACCAATACTATGTGGACCCACTTTTATCAATAAGTCCTCCCTACCGCACTTTGTCTACTTTTTAAGAAAATGAGTAAAAAAAGGCTTCAGTTTGTTCAGTGCTCAATACCTGTACTCAGTAGCAGTCATAAACTCATAACAGTTACGCGCATGTCTGATAGGGCTAATTCCCTTATAGTACAATGTAGTGAGATTCAATTCTAAGAAAAGGTGTTAAATGAAGGAGGTGAGAGTAGCTATCAATGATGTAATGGGTTTTCGCTGAGCAATGAATATAATATCAATCATGTTATTAAATAGCAGCGTTGGCACGATTGCAGCAACAGTTGTGAATCGTGGTTAGCCTACTATAATGCAGTGGTGCGGCCAATCAGGGTATCAAATCAAGGCTGTGCCACCGAAAGCTGACCATTTTATAAAGATTCTGAAGATCACCAAGACCATATTTTACCATAACTTTGAGGTGACATTGGCCCAATTAGAAGATTAGCCCATGATAATAGCTAATACCAAGAATTTGTGAGTCCAATGTCACGGTTTAGCGCAGTTTGATTTTATGTCCCTCATTAGTATCCGTCTAGTGTTAAATTTTATTCATCATGTATTGGCCAAATATCGATCGCGTAGGTCAAATATCAGTCTTACGGAAATAGGCTTCCTTTTGGCAGTCCTCTATAGACCAGAAAATTACCGTGGAATGTTGAAAATCCTTTATGTAACGGTGAATACGTCGCACAGTGACTGATATTTAATACCATGATATGACTTGAATGGAGATCCCAAAACACTGTAAATTTGTAATGGGCTTTACCATGAAGATACTTACATGGTGTACGGCTAAGACACTGAATATAGCTTCCACAGCTCCAGCTGCTCCTAGCAGATGTCCAATGGCACCCTGACATTGCATTGTAAGTTACTAATATATATAGCAAACAAAAACAAACTTGAAACAATTAAACCTTAACAGAGATAAAAGGTTAAACTAAAAAAGCATACCACAATAGATATCAACTAGATACAGTCATCAATAATTATAACAGAGCAAATAAAATGACCAAGTCACGACATATCTTACACAATCCTGTCCAGTGAGAGAGGGAAAAGTATCCAGTTTAGCACAATAGGATATACCTTTGTTGATGATATTGCTAAAGCACCTGAAGTTGCATGCTCACTGAATAACGATTTGATTGCAGTGGCTTCTACAGCATCACCTAAAGAAAATATAGTAAGTTAGCTACTAGCCTACTACATAGTATGCAGATACTCTGACCAGAATGTTTGCCAACTTCTGAACAAATGGCTCACAGGATGTTCAAACTTTCAATCACCAGTGAGATTTGAATATCACATACATAACCAACACTGGAGTGTGGATGGCTCATTGCACGTGGAGTGGGAGGCGAGTGATAGTTATTGGTAAAAAGAAAGGGGGGAGGATGGTGGGTATGGTGAGAAAAAAGAAGGATTTATGCAACTAGAAAAATGAACCCTTCAGGTTTTCTCGTCTATTTTGATTTGCAACTGTTCATTAATCACTGTTTCCAGAATTTTCAGACTTCCAGCTCATGGCGTTGAGGTCAGTGGGTCACGTTTTAACAAGAATGATCATTTTGGGACAGAGAAACTATATTTACACCATAAGTCAAATGCTACAAGATCTATAGACTAAGATCTTGTTTTGCTTGTAGTTTGGAAAAACAAAGGACGTTTCAGCCAAAAAAAAAACATAGTCTACAAGTCAGAAGTTGACTTAGCTGATATCAGAGGCAATTTATCACAAGAAAGATCCAAAGTCCAAACAACCTACCTAAAGGAGTTGATGTTGCATGAGCATTTATATAATCCACTTGGTTAGGACGAAGCCCTGACTGCATGTAAAAGCACAAAAAACACTATTCAAACCTATATAAACTTTTCACAGTAAGTCAGTTATTTGATGATATGCATCATCCTTCTTGAATCATGTGATGCGGCAACCTCAATACTAACATCTCAGCAACCTAAGATATTCAATCGAATTCCAGAAGTTTAAGACATGGCGGAATCCTGATAATTTTCGTTATCGTCTATTCATGTATAGTAAAGACAAGCCAGGAACTCTACAATTTTATTTAATATAGACAACATGAGTTTGCAACGATGGGGAAAAACCCAGATACATTCTGGCCTTACCACTAGCACTAAGTCATGCACCTTAAAACAAACAAACAAATAAATAACACAACTTGAAACAATCATGCTACAGTACGATAAGAGAAATACAAATTTTCAAATTCTTTTTATAGACTCCGGCAATAATTGAACTTTCATTTCATAGTCTTGCATATCGTTCATCACTTAGCTACACTTGTAAACAACATTGTAGTATCTCACCTTAATAAGCGAACCATATAGCATGAAAGAACGAACAAAGCCTTTAACACCAATATGCTACCTGTCTTATAGCGCTTGTCATAGCCAATATAGCACCTCTTCCATCATGATGAGGTTGCGTTATGTGATATGCATCACCTATAAGCACCAAATGTCAAAAGAAATGCCAATTGAAACATCATAAACAAAGAGCTATTCTCATTTTCTTTGAATATAAATAGAAAATTAACCTGACATTCCATAGCCAGAAAGCTCAGCATAAATTTTGGCACCTCGTTCCTTTGCGTGTTCAAGTTCCTTATTCGCGACAAAATATGTTCATAATGCAACAGTAAATAAAGACTGATGACAATTGCCCCATCGTAACAAAACCAGTAATACAAAGGGGGAGTCTACAGCAATTGGGCAATCATTTGCATGGCAAGATTTAACTTGTATATCATTATATTCACCAATGTTATTTAAGGAACATATTTGACCTAAATTTATGGGCCAATAGTACATCGGTAAAATACAAAAAGGAGCAACATGTAGCATCATCACGATTCATTATCCAATGGCTGCTGTACTGCTAGCATTACGCACCCAATTGGTCACAGCAGTGGTAAGTATGATAGACAAACACGTAGTGCACCCCATAGTCTTTGGTCTTCGATACATGGCTGTATCTGTCCCAAATTAGAGAGGCAACAAGCTAAGAGACTGGATAACCAGGCTTATCTTGTCCGCTAATTCGCTAAATAGTTCAGATAAGCTACTAGATGGCTTATGTGCTATTTATTCAGATAATGCCAAATATCATATTTGGCTAAAATGTATATGTGAACTAGCAATAGGCAATTTCAACCTAAAATGGTAATTTTGACCGGGGGCATATAAAGAATTCAGAGAAATTTCACTAACACGCTAATGATGAGCTCACCTCCAAGACCATTACACCAGAACCTTCACCAATTCTGTAGACAGAAATCTAGTCAGTCTAACTAATAAAATGCATATATAAAAGAATTATAATAATTTATTTTAACATGCCGATTAGTGTCTACAATACAATACGCCATAAGAAAGTGTCAAACACCATCTTACACAAATCCATCTCGTCCAGTGTCAAAAGGCCGAGAGGCTTCACAAGGAGAGGAATTGTATTTTGAGGACAAAGCTTTAAGCCTGCATGTTTACAACAAAAACATAAAATTGATTCCTTTGCATAGCGCATTCATCTTCCAATCATGTCACCATATTGTAGTAGCGAATTGAGGCTGAGTGATAATATTAACGAAAAGGCTTTTATAGAGTAAGAAGAAACCAAATCTAAAAATTCTAGTCTGTTCTTCACTTTTCTTACAGAGGCTGTCATAAAAATGTTGTCTTAGTCTGTCTAATCATTATTTTCTCTAACAATTGTTATTGCAAGTAAAGCTCACTTTCCAAAGATTTCCCTATTCATAGTAGAGTGATACCTGCAAAAACCAGCTACGGACAAGGCATCAATGCTGGCCTCTGTTCCACCGGCTACCATGACATCTGCATCTCCAAATAATATCATTCGAGCAGCATCTCCAATGGAATGTGCTCCAGTCGCACAAGCTGTCACTGCAGCATGATTCGGACCCTAGATTTTCAAACAAGGCTATGCATAGATATCAACATTATCGGATCAACACGATTTGGAAAGAAACACATGCACGGAGAGTTACATCTATCAGCCACATTAAGCTATTGTACTGAAAATCTGAAATCACAACATAACAATGGCGTATAATAGGCATTTATGTCCCACAGCGGCACAGCCACGGATCCCTCTACAGTTCCTCAGTATTTCGTCCAAGACTAGAGTCAATTGTTTAAGCTAACAATGACTGGTAGAAAATAGTAGAAAAGAACAAGATAAGATCTTTGCCAAGTGGTCTCACCATCAAGAGGTGCATAGCGTTAATAATACATTCAGGAAAGTATTTGACCATCTCAGTGAGTCACTTTGTACCAAACTGCATCCTTTTCCACTAAGCCTATATCAGGTTTGGAAAATCTACAACAAAAACTAGAGGATTGCTAGACAAAGCTATTGGAATTCCAAATAGCTGATTTCTCATTTACGAACACCTGCCTCTGCCAAGAGGGTAATAAAATATACAGAACGGCAAAGTGTCGGGGCAATAAGCTCAGAAGGTATAACAACTAACAAAATTCGATTTAACGAGTTGAAATGAATTGTTCACTTCTAACAGTACCTGCAATCCATACTTCATGCTCACATGACCAGAAGCCATGTTGATCAGTATCCTAGGAACGAAATATGGACTCAGCCGCCGAAGACGCTGCAAAGAAGGCGAACACTCTCATGATGAATTAACTTTGTGTTTTCCAATATTTGCTTTCTACAATATGATTGTCATCATTTGAAAGCCACACATTTCGGATCACCAACATAAAGAAAATGCCTTGAGGGACAAACCTTTTCACAAATCAACTGTGCAGCATCTACGATATCACCCATGCTTCCAATACCACCGCCAATAGATACCCCCTGTATCTTCTAGTTAGCAAAAACCCAAAACCTAGAAATAACATTTTGCAACAATGATTTTTTGAAGAAAACTCACTGTTCTTTCTTTTTGGTCTCTTTCGGTTGGAGCCCAATTCGCATCTTTAAGGGCCTCATCAGCAGCACATAGAGCATACCCGATGAACCTCGAAACTGACTTATGCTCCTGATTTCGAAAAGTAAGAAGAAAGCAGAGAGCATTAAGCAAGGAAAGCTGATTAGAGTCAAAAAATCCAATAGACCCGGTTAATGCCGCCTCATTGTATAGAATACGCCAAGAATTAATATGAGAAACCTTCAGGTTGTTGGCTTATAATTAAATAATCTCAGACTCTCAGTAAACGACATAGAACCAGTACGAGCACCAAAAAAGATAGAGAGCTCATTCGCTCAACAACCCCAAACAAAGGTTCATTAGAGAATTGTCGATTATGACAGCAAGCGAGTGAAGCGCCTTACGTAAGTATCCTATACTACCAATATGAGTTTAATTTATGCAATCTTTGAACTTATAACACAGCCTCTTTACGCAAGCACGGATGCTGCTGCGGAAGTATAACCTATGTCACTCATGCTCGTTTAGAAGCATCCGAGACAGGTGTGTGCCCAAGAGTCAGACTTGGCTAATTTCTTTTAAAATCTGGACATTTCGGCTTAGAATGAGATATCGAAGTGGCAAGCACATGTCCAAGTGCCAAGTATGGGACACAGCTACGTGAGGGAATCAGAAGAGTCAGAGTAACATAGAGTATAACCTCGTTGCTCAAGAAGTTGTCTCACGGAATACTAACGGGTTAACTTCAACCCAATCGAATAAAGTCATCCAAACCGATAATTGGTCTTAGTTTATTGGATCAACCTAATTTCCTTTCCTTATTACAGAAAAAAAAAATAGTACTCCCCTATTTACTAAAAGATTAACACGTCGCCAAATTTTAACGCCTAAGTTACACACTACTATAAAATATGGGACGTGCTTTTTCACATACGGATTTTACTCTTTCACATACGTGTTTTACTATTTTACCCATGTCACCTTTTTTTCATCTCTAACACAAATGATTTTTTTCTCCCATTCCTCATCTCCCTTCACCACCAACACCACATTTTCCCACCTCCTCCGGCCACTCCCTTCACCACCAAACACCACCTTCGTCCACCCCCTACCCCCTGACCCGACAACCACCGACCTAGCTCCGGTCGACCTCGACTACCCTAATCGCCACACCTTCTCACGCTACTACCCTCCTTACCTCAGATCTGCATGCCAAGACCCGCCATCTCCCTTCCTCACCACCACCCCAGTCACAGTCGACCACCATTAACCACCGTCCTCATCCTCCACGCCCAGATGCACTTCCCTCACGCACCATCAACGCTCAACCACACTCAACACCAACACCGCACCTGCATCCTCAGGCACCACTCTCACGTACCACCCACTAATCACTGTGCACCACACACCAGCACCGTCCACCGTCCAGAAACACCATCCATGGCGTCCACCGTCCCAAACCACCACTCCTTCATCAATTGAAATTGATAATCAAGTAAACATTTAATTTCATTAATTAACAATTCACAATCCCTAATTAATTTTAACAAAATATTAATAATTGCTAAACAACAAATATTTCTTCGCTAATTCACGAGTTATAATCCATTATTCAAGTTATTAGAATAATTATATTCGATTTTAGGGGAAAAGTAGGTAGAAGAGTTAATTTGATAAAGTATAGAAAAAAGGGTATGATGTGGAAATTTTATGAAAAAATGTATGTGAAAGAGTAAAATTCGTATGTGAAAAAGTAATTCCGTAAAATATTTGCCTTCTAATAATTAGTCTCACTATCTATATTTACAATTATACAATATTTGCCTCATAATTTAATAATATACCATAGATATTGAGGCTAATTATGGTCAATCTTCCATAAATCATTGTTTAGCTTTCACACAAACAAAGCAAATTTCCTACCCTTTTCAAAATCAAAATGGAGTAAATATCATTATTGCCAAATTTTCCAACATTTTTATCTATAAAACCGCGCTTTGGGGGCGGGATCAACCCTGTAATAAAATAAAAGAATGTAAGTTGAACAAGGAAAAGTGAATACAAAAGCACCTTAGGATTATGCCAAAGCAGTTCATTGAATTGAGCAGGATTAGTTCCAGTAGGAACAAATGCAGCAACTTTAGAAGTAAGCTGATCAAATACATGAGACCGAGTTTCGACATCGAAACCATCCAATTTAAGATCATTAGCAGTAATACCTCTAACTCCACACTCACCATCAATCAATCTCTTCCATGTCGTATCAACACCACAACCAAGTGGCGTCACCATCCCTAACCCTAAACATAATCATCAATTCATCATATTATTATTTACCATTTTTACGACACAATTTTGCAGCAACGGTTAGTTAATAAGAGAGAGAGAGAGTTACCTGTGACGACGACACGGCGGCGAAGAGGTGGAGGAATGGCGGAGGAGAAGAGACGGTAGTTATGGAGGCGAAAAGGAAGGAGTAAATAACGCCATTGATGTTTCGCCATTGGAGCTTATTTTGAGCTCTGCTTAAACCACTGAACCCTAACTGTTGCTGATTGCCAATTGCCAATTGAGGTGGCAATCGGGTAACTCAAGTCGGTTATGGTCGGTCAAAGCGGGTTGCGTTGGTCTATAATAAATTTGGGTCGGGTTATAGTTGGGTGAGAAGCCGGGTCGGTTCAGTTTAAGGATCTGTTTTTGGGTGAACTTTTTTTTACATAAAAGTTCAAGCGAAGGCGTAATATTTTTTCCCGATATCCACTAACCGCTCATCAGAGCGAATGTCTCGATGGTCCTCGGGAAGCTCACGTTATGTAAACCTCGTTCATGATGAAGCTCATGTCCAAGCTATCGCACTCTTCCAACATATTGTAATTAGCCAGTGTTATCTATCATTTCATCTACCATAATCAATTAATAGAAAATTGTACTTTTACTTTAAAAAATAATCTAATTTGTAGTTACTATTCTAAGAGTCGTACTTTTAGTATGTAAACAATATATTTTTAACGTTGCCAATTTTTTTTTTTAAACTAATGATCAAGTATCTCGGTTCTGTCACTCTGTGACGGCGAATTACTCTTTCCAATCCACCATGTTAGTAGGGAGACAATGTATGACAAACTATGCTTCGACTCCAAGCTTTACCACAAAACTAAGCTTCAAGACTCCGTATACTTGGACGTAAAACAATCACCAACTTTACTTGAAAACAATACTATACAATTTACATAATACTTTCATATACTAAGAAATACTAGTATATAATGTCACCCCAATTCTTACAATTTCTCATCCACATTTCTCACTAATATACTTCATTCATTTCTAATTATAAATAAAATGGCATTCCATCCTTTCGGAAAACTACTCATCCTTTTCGCGTCAATCACTTTATTACTCGCCTCATTCGCCTGTGGTAGCGCAAATGTAGATAATCATGTCGACCACCATTTCTCGATAGTAGGCTACAAACCACATGACCTATCATGTATCGATAAGCTAATTAGATTATTCGAGTCATGGACCGAGAGACATGGTAAAATTTACCATAGTATTGAAGAGAAGTTGCATAGGTTTGAGGTGTTTAGGGACAATTTGGAGCACATTGATGAGACTAACAAGAATGTCAAGAATTATTGGTTGGGTTTGAATGAGTTTTCTGACTTGACCCATGAAGAATTCAAGAGTAAGTATTTGGGTCTTAAAGTGAATACACCAAGAAGTGGCAAAGGGTTAGAATTTAGTTATAAGGATGTCCAAATTGAAGACCTACCCAAGAATGTTGATTGGAGAAGTAAGGGTGCTGTTACACCAATCAAAAACCAAGGATCTTGTGGTGAGTAATACAATATTAGGGCGTCATCGGGTGGTACCCAATCTCGTACCACCCTCACATACTGGTGTGTAGGTCCGTTATTTTAGCGGTCCCATACATATTGCATGTGAGAGGGTGGTACTGAGATTGAGTACCATCTGGTGACGTCATCTCATTTTCCATTAATAACTGTTGTTTTATATGATTGTACAAGTCATTGAGAGGTGGTACCCGTCACTTAGGTATGAAATTTGATCTTGTCCGTCACTCGCAAAAAAAAAAAAAATTACTTGATCATTAGATCAGATTCAGGTTAGGTGACTTCGGACCAGGTCATTTTTAGTTATCTTTTTTACTACCATATTAGCATTGGTATTTTTAGGCTCAAAAGTCACAATGAGAACATTGATGGAAACAAGTGAATGGTGAGCTATATAACATATGCAACATGAGTGTTTTAGAGAGGATTTCACCTAGAGTAAATTGTAAAATGAGCTGAAGTGTGGATGTGGTATGGTCTCTATAGGTAGTTGCTGGGCGTTTTCGACAGTGGCAGCAGTGGAAGGAATAAACCAGATTGTGACCGGAAACTTGACTGCACTTTCGGAGCAAGAATTAGTAGACTGTGACACTGAAAATAACAGTGGTTGCAATGGAGGCCTCATGGACTATGCTTTCCAATATATCATGGGAAGTGGTGGACTTCATAAGGAAGAGGACTACCCTTATCTCATGGAAGAGGGTACTTGTGAGAGCACCAAGGTATCACTTGTCGTATTAATTGTCGGTTTCAGTCTTGAATCTGTGGTCGTCTCAGACTAATCTCGATCATTAAATCATAATGTGATCTAAAATTTAATAATTCAGGATTTGACGGAAATGATCAGCATTGACGGGTACCATGACGTACCAGCTAACGATGAAGCAAGCCTCATTACAGCTCTTGCTCATCAGCCTGTCAGCGTTGCTGTGGACGCTTCTGGTAGAGACTTTCAGTTCTACAGCGGGGTAATTATCCTTTTCTTATCTTACTGTCCCCATTTCAAGAAGTACAGTAGCGTAAAAACTTAATATTAGTAACTTGATTTGGGTGCAGGGAGTTTTTGATGGGCACTGTGGAACCGATTTGGATCACGGAGTCGCAGCAGTCGGATATGGAACCAGCAAAGGGTTGGATTACGTAATAGTGAAGAACTCTTGGGGAAGCATATGGGGAGAGAAGGGATTCATTAAGCTGAAGAGGAGTACTGGTAAACCAGAAGGTCTTTGTGGTATCAACAAAATGGCTTCTTACCCTACTAAGACCAACTGATGATACTTTTACAGTTTTACTGCTGTCAAATCTTCCTGGCAGTAACAATCAGCTGCTAGTTACTGTTGTTGTGTTCACTTTGAATTTGATTATGTCTTTTCAATTCTGAATAAAAATTAACCTTTTCTTTTTCTTATATCAGCAATTGTTCATCCTCGAAAATAAATAGCATAATCAATATAAATCACGGAAAAAAATACAGCTGAGCAGAGCAAAAACGATATACATGTTTAAGAATAAAAGGCGTTATTTTAAATAATACTCCGAATAGACTTCTAAAATTTGTTATGTACTCGGGATGACATTTCCTAAAATCGAACCTGATCTAATATACCCGTTTGCTAAGCTAGAGCCATTCTCCTCCATTACCTTAAGCATTCGCACTTCCATTTTCATTTGCATTTGCATTTTCATCATGTTCATGCTCATTCTCTTCCAAGGACCTCCCATTAGTCTCAGGTGTGAAAAAATAAGTTACCACAGCTCCTACTAGAGAAATCACCCCCAAAATCACCAATGTGTTTTTGACTCCAAGTGCTTTGGGGAAGCCTTCGGTCTTTTTGTCGTGAGACGCCCATAAAACTCCGATTGCCCCAATGATAGCGCCAACTTTACCAAAAGCCCCGGAGATCCCGTGACATGTGGTTCGAAATCGGGCAGGGAAGAGCTCGGCTGGAACGATGAATGTTGTCGTGTTTGGGCCGAAATTGCAAAAAAAGAATATAAGTCCATAGAAGATCATAAACCCGTTTCTTGCACTTGTGCTATTTCCTTTCCAAAACGAGTAAGGCCCTCCAGTAGCAAATAATCCAAACGCCATGAATGCGAATCCAAGGATTTGAATCTTTCT